>CAWUHX010000280.1:0-296550 GCA_963922205.1 Romanomermis culicivorax
CGCATTGTCGTCAAGTGCGAGTGCACCGATCAACTGCCTGTCCGCAGCGCAATCCGGCAAACACGGGTGAGAATGTCTACCAAGATACTGGTTATTCTTCCCAGGGGACAAATGTGTATCATCAAAGAAATGGTTATCACCCCTCCCAACGGGACAGGAAACCATTATCGGCAGCCCATACGCCGCAACAACGCCGTTGGGGCTACCGCTGGCCCTCCTCATCCAGATCCTCTTGACCTGGATGATGACGCACTTGCTGAACACCTGACAGATTCTTCACAACAGTGTTATCCTGTCTGCGTAATCAGTATTGGATTTTCAGTGGTCCAAGCAGCCCAGGTACCCGTACCGATAAACGTATCGGACATACCGCTGCCACCACCACCACCAAAGTATGCGATGCCGGTCACTCTGGACCCCTCGACGACACCGCAGTTTGTTGGCCACGCTAACATCCTCGCATCGTATCGCATACCTAAACTCAAGACTGCCGAGCCAACTCCAGCCGCGAATACGACGTCTTCGGCGCCACCGGCCCGCAACGTCCCTCCAGGACCACCGCCTTCGATCCCCACGGATTCGGCTACGGAAATCCTCGACCAGGTCGAGCCCATGAATTTGTCAGGTATACTACCTTCTTCTTCAGGTGATCCTAGAGTAGGAACCAGGAATCTCTCCCAGTCCACGACTCTATTGATTTCTTGTTCACAGCGCCATCGCCCGTCCAAGACGCGATGTTGGCCATCTGGTCAGTCGACCTGGCCAAGAAATACCCGCATTTGCCGTGGACTCTCCTCAACGAGCCATCAAATGTCGAAGCGCTCACGGCCGCCGACGTCGTGCTTGCAGCACCCGTCTCGATGCGCCTATTACGACCCGACGTCGCCCGCCGGGCACTCGAGTTCATTGCCAATGGGACTATCACCATCTCGCCCGTCGAGAAGTTCTTATTGGACGGGGAGCCATCCTCGCCTTCAGTCGATGCCGTCCGCCGAGCAGTCGAACAGGCTAGTCGGATCCTCCTGCCTGCTGCCGCCGCTACATCACCGGCAGCAGAACCACCTGTTTGCCGCGACATCGCCAACTAAAATGGACATTACTGCTTCCTCGCCCCCGGCCAAGGAACCCGCAAATGATCCTACACCGCCGGCAACAGCCCAGATCAAATCGCCGGCACCAGCCCAAACGACATCTCTGACCGCCGCGACCAAGTCGCCCGTCGTCGAACCCATGGCCGTCGACGAGACCTTACGTCCAGTTAATGAGGATGTCAGCATTGTTGAAACATCACCGTTCCCAACGGCAGTCAACCCACGGTCGCCGAAAGTCGGTACCCTTCGGGAAATCCTCCCCAGCGGTGAATTGGTCCTCGATTTCCCCGACCAGGAACCAATCTCGTCCGACAGCGACGAAGAAGAAATCTGACACTGCCCCTCAGGCCAGATTTGTGAAATTGAGTGAACACTTACAAATTACGTTTGTACAGTTGTTTTTGACAATAAAATTGACCTTGGTAGCATCGCTGTTTCTAGGGGTGAGTTTGTCAGCACCGGCGGCTCAGTATCAATTTTGCGGTCTCTCAAGAAGCGGACATCCACTTGAGTTACCCCAGCGTGTAGAGTGTAAACCACCGCAATCTTCATGGAGCCCGCGGCGCATGAATGTTACGGTGTATGTCCCTAGCTCAGACCCGATTACAACCACAGCGTGGAAATGCACATTGCGCTCCCGCAAAGTCTGCACCAACACTGGTTTCTTCGGCTCTAGGGGCATCACTGCAGACGTCATCACCACTCAGCACTTAGCGCCTGCGGCATGCACGCTAGCACATCGCACTAAAATGTTTGGTTCACACAAGCTTGTCGGCATTCGCCCTGGCTTTTATAGCACAAACCAAACATTGGAAGTGATGTACGAATGGTGCTGCAGCGACGTCTGCAAGACAGTGACTAACCTCTTCATCGAGGAGGGACAAGTCGCTTCGTGGGACGGCACTACGGCCCTAAGCACCTTAGGCGATGTAGGTGGATGCAGTCCCACTGCAGGCCAGTGCACTACTCTAGACGGGGTCATTGTCTGGCCTGCACAAAACTTCACGGCGCGGTGTCATTATCACCCCAAGGGAAATTACACTGCGTCCATGTCAGGGAACCACGTCATCATCGATGATCTGCAGGTTGCCCTCAAGATCCAGGGAAACTCCCGTGTCTTCCAACTGTGCCCAGAACTACGTTCCACCACAGTCCGGACGGATCAGGGTCTTCTCCTTCGCATCCACGGGAGATACAATTTGACCCAAAACATGTTCAGAGTGGCAACGGACAGCCGTCCCGATCCTGTCAATGCCAAACTGAACTATCTGGCTCAGCAGATCAAGGAGTCGGAAATTAACGGTTTCCGGTTCACGTGGCTTGAGCTTTGCTCTCACGCTCAATGCTATCTTGATCTGACTTGGCAGTTGCTTCGCTTCGACCCTACCCTGGGTGCCCGGGCATTCCTCCAGAGGAATGACCTGACGGCGGAATTCACAGGCGATGCGCTGACAATATGGCCGTGTCAGAAGGTCAACGCCACCTACGTTTACCACTCGTACCGGGTGGGGAACGTTTGCTACAAGTACTTACCTGTACAGGTTGGCGGCACCATCTACTTCGCCACCCCCGGTGGCCCGGATCTCATTAAATCTAGCCCAATTGTGCCGTGTCATCACCACTTTACGGGGATTTTCCGAAATCGCTCGGGCTGGTTTACTGAGTCTGGCGCGGTCCATGTGAGCCACATCCCACTGGAACTCTTCTGGAAGCAGCGCTTCAACATCACTCACTTTGAGGCACCGGCGCTCTTCCATGACCAGTTGGCGATGACCCCTTCAAACTTTGCCTTCTTTAAACAGTACGTTTACAAGACTGAGCAAATTGAAGCGGTACTCAACCGGCTGGTGAACTTTACCGCTGGTCTATCCCTGCAACCAGACGCCATCTACCAGGCCTTTGCAGGGGTAGGAACCGACATCAAGGCCTCTCTGGAAGGTGTCGGTTTGGCAGCAAACCATGTTATTAAGGGTCAAGAGCACACCCTCGCCCAGGGCTTGCATGCTGTCCTGAGCGGGGCCGGTCCAGTTGATCTTTAACATCCTAATTACCCTGACAGTGCTGATCGGTGCCGGATACCTTGCCTATCTTGGTGTATCTTATTATCTCAGCTACCGTCTGCGGAGCAAACAGGTCAGGTTTGTTAGCCGTTTCTCCCCGTTGGGTCTTTACCGCAAAGTCCAACGCTGGATCGGTTTTCACTACGTGCAAAACGATGTACCCTCCCAGCTTGACCGAATCACACCGTGCTTTGTCGTGCTGCTGGACACCAAGGAAACTCCTGCTTTCCTTGACACGGGTTGCCCACGCACTATCATTAGCCAACGCCTTCATAAGGCCTTGGCTAAAGAAAGTCCGAAGGCGGTCATGGCGTTCCAGCAACATCAGGACTTTAACCCATTGATGAGCCTCAATGGTAAAGCCGTTCATACCATCCTTTCGGGACCATATGAAATCATGTTGCCCGGAAACCGCCAGCCGAACACACGGATCGATGTACATCTCCATGTGTGCAAGACTACGTCTCCCTTCTGGGCACCTGTTGACCTCATACTCGGACTGGACTTCTTAGAACAGTTCAAGAACATTATGTTTGACTACCAACGTAATGTTTGTCGGCTGGACGCGGTAGAATTACCCCTCCTGCTGACCACGCCGGAGATTGACCAGATCGACCCCTGGTGGGAGAACACCCGTGCTCTCTCGCGAAACTCACACAGGTCGGGATCACGATCGCGGTCCAGGGCTTCGTCCATCTCTCGGCCACACTCACGGGCCTCCTCAGTTGCCTCATCACGTGGGTCAACTAGGGGATCCCGGGCCTCTTCTAGACGGGCAAGTCGTCATCTGTCGACCTTGCACGGGTCAGGTTGCCCTCGACCTCCGCCTGGAACCTCTCCAGTTACGCTAGAGAAGGGCCGATACCGTGAGCCAAGTGATTCAGATGTTCCGACATCACCCGTGCCAAACGCGCCTCCGCTATCGGACACCGAGGTTGAATCACTAGGAGCTACTCAGAGTCCGAAGGATCACTCAGACCACATACTAACGGTACAGGATGAGTCCACCCTTCTGAATGACCCGGAACCCTCCGTCGGATACGCTCTAGTAGGCCTCCTACGTCGTATGGGACTGCCGATTCCAAAGCGGTCCGGTAAGACCAAACATGTTAGTGGTGCCACCACACCTGATTCCGGTCATGTGGTCACGGCTTTTTACCCAAATGATATTCGGACACCCCATATCAAAGTTCTCCTCAACAAACTGGGTAGAAGCGAAGGCACTGGTCGACACAGGAGCTGTTTTCTCACTCTTGGACCACAAGTTAGCGGCCCAGCTGCCCAACTTGTCACTATCACCAACCAGGGCACGCCCTATCGCAGCCAACGGGTCCCCGATCCCACTGCTAGGAGCAGCCTACATCACAGTTACAGTGGCTGATGTCTCTGAATGGATTCAGGTCCAAATACAGGAGAACTGTTCAGCTGAACTGGTCCTCGGAACCAATTTTCTCGGCCGGTTCAATTGTGTCAGTTTGAACTGGGAGAAATCTTTCCTCCAGTTCAAAGAGAGTAGAATCCCCTGTGACGGTCTCATCCACAGCCCACCTTCTGCCTGCGGCCCTTTGCCCCTGAAGGACTTGGTGATCCTCGAGCCTCGCTCCCTGACACGATTCACTGTACCTGTCCCACCAATCTATACGAACGTGCCTGAGGTGGCCTTCTTTCCGAAGCACCTCACCGGATCTCAACGACACGTATATTTTGCTGGAAGCGTGAGTACCGTGACCAACGGTCACATACCACTTCAGGTAGTCAACCCGAGTACTCATTCCGTGGTTCTCTACCCGCACACGACCCATCGGTCATGTGCAAATGCATAGTGAGCCCTCACGGGAATCACCGGTCGACTCAGACACCGTCCTCGACCGTCAGTGGGTCGAAGCCAATGCTGTAATCTCACCGGACATCTCCCCTCGGGACCGGGCAGCCTTACTCGATCTGCTGGTTGCATACACGGACCTTTATGCTCTTGATGAAAAGGACACAGGTTCCACTGATCTCGTCCAGCACGAAATCAGCACGGGTGATGCCCGCCCAGTCCGCCGTTTTTCTTACCGGTCATCACCTAAGGAAAAGGATCTCATCATGCAGGAGGTCAAGGCGCTCCAGGAGAAAGGTATTATTCGGCCCAGCATGTCTCCGTGGGCTGCTAATACTGTCCTGGTGCGCAAGAAAAACGGTTCTCACCGTATGTGTGTTGACTTTCGTGGTCTTAACGAGGTCACGAAAAAGGATGTCTACCCTCTCCCGCGGATAGATGACATCCTCGACACACTCAAGGGTATGAAGTATTTCACCACCCTTGACCAGGCTAACCCTTATTGGTCAATCCCGATTGCCGAGGCCGATAAGGAAAAGACGGCTTTTAATACGCCTATTGGACTTTACGAATTCAATTACTTGCCTTTCGGTTTATGCAACGCGCCAGGGACATTTCAACGCCTTATGGACCTCCTCCTTACTGGAATCCAATGGCGCACGGTTCTGACTTATCTCGACGACATTTTGGTGTTCGGGAACTCTCACACCCACAGATGTGTTCGCCCGTCTTCGCCGGGGTGGAATGAAGCTCAGACTGAGCAAGTGCAAATTTTCGCACTCAGAGGTAGAGTACCTAGGCTATCGCATCTCACAGAGCGGCCTAGAACCTGACCAAGCCAAGCTGGCCGCCGTCCAAAACCTACCCATTCCACAAAACGCCAAAGACATCAAGTCCTTCCTAGGCCTCGTGTCTTACTACAGGCGTTTCATCCCTGGTTGTGCCCGGCTCAGCGAGCCACTAACCAAGCTCTTACGGAAGGAAACTACTTTCCAGTGGTCAAAACCTCAGCAGGAGGCGTTCGATGAACTCCGCCGCCTGCTGACCAACCCTCCTATCCTGCGCCATCCGGACTTTTCGAAATCCTTTATCCTTCAAACTGATGCGAGTATTTCGGGGATAGGAGCGGTTCTTAGCCAGTTAGACGAAAATGGATACGACCATCCTGTCGCGTACGCCAGCCGAGGGTTAACAGCGGCCGAGAAAAACTACTCCATTACAGAACTGGAGACTCTCGCTGTTGTCCATTTCGTCAAGCACTTTCGACCATACCTCTTCCAGCACGAGGTGGTCGTTCAGACTGACCATACCGCGGTCAAAGCAGTGTTGGAGAAGCCTAACCCCTCTGCTCCGATCGCTCGGTGGGGACTCGCGCTCGCCGAATTCAAACTGACAATTCGGCCGCGAAAAGGTCAGTCTAATGGTAATGCTGACGCATTATCACGCCTGCCGGATCCTAACTCCCTCACCGGTCAGAGTATTGATGATACTCCCCTCTACAGACCTGAGGGGCACGTTATGATGATCACCGATGGTGCGCAGCACCTGGCGAGATCAAGGACCTTGACCGATGGTGTGCAGCACCTGGCGCGTTCAAGTAATTCAGCACCGATCACTGTTGGCGCGGAGCGCCCGGTACGATCAGAGTCTTATGCCGAGATATCCGTCGGTGCGCAGCACCCCGACCTTTTCGCTGCTCAGCTGGAGGATCCGGAATTAGCCGACATCATTCGCTCTCTTAAGCCTCTGGGCGACCAGAATGATGTGCGAAGCTACCATCTGTTGGATAACGTCCTTCAGAAATGGACAGGCGAGTCCAATAAGATCGTCATACCCAGATCCATGGTTACTACCATTATCCGGGCTCATCACGATGACATCTTAGCTGGACATTTCGGTGCTAAACGTACTGCGCGGCTCATTGCTCGCAGATACCACTGGCCCTCCCTCAGTCGGGATGTCAAGTCCTTCTGCCAGCGGTGTGATCTTTGCCAACGGAATAAGCCCGCTCGACAGAAAACCACTGCGACCCTGAAACCTATCACCATCACGGGACCGTTTCACCGGGTAGGTGTCGACTGCATGGGACCAATGACCACTAGCGAAGCTGGCAACCGTTTCATCGTAGTCTTTATCGACTACTTTACGAAATGGGTCGAGGCTTTTGCTACTCCGGACATCACTGCGAACACCATAGCCCGACTGTTTGTAACGCAAATTGTCTGCCGGCACGGGGCACCGCAGATTCTTCAGTCAGATCGTGGCACTGATTTCACATCAAAACTGATGACTGAAATCACTGCGATCTGCGCAACGAAGAAAATCCACTCTACCGCCTATCACCCGATGACCAACGGCGAAGTGGAAAGAGCTAATCAGACGCTAGCCACATGGCTACGTATGTATGTTCATCAAGGACATACTGATTGGGATGAACACCTACCATACGCTGTGTTTGCCGTCAATATCAGCATGAATGAGTCAACAGGGTACTCGCCCTTTGAACTCATGTACGGTCGCACACCCATGCTCCCTGTTGACGCCGCGCTCTCATTCAACCCTCCGGCCCATATCATTAATGTTTCCTCATATGATATGGAGGTCAAACGTCATTTCACGAATGCGTTAACCTTAATCCAGAGTCGGATTGAGAAAGCACAGGAAGCCTATGCACAGTCGTACGACCGGAGGGCACATGATGTCTCGTACAAAGTAGGGGATCAGGTGCTCAAACTGCGCACCTCCAGCAAACGTGGACTCACTCCTAAATTGCTGCCCATCTACGATGGACCCTACCTTGTCACAAGTGTGGCATATCCCAATGTCACACTTCGTCTCGAGATGGATCAGGAAGACACTGTACATGTCAACCAGCTTCGACTTTACGTGTCCCCTGAACAACCGAGTGAAGCAGAGGATACACCTCCCACTTCACAGGCAACAGATTCGGCACCCTTATTGTATCCCTCAATAAGCCGGGACTTCACACCGAATCTGATTGACCCACATCTTGATGCAGAGGTCCCCGACCCGTAACTCAGGATGCACTCTCTTCATTGTCCCCGCTTACGGACGAGGACGTCCTTTTTTCGAAGGACCGCCGTGCCCCTCACGAAGTATCCACTCTTGTCCATGCTGGATCTTAGCGGATAGAAGAGAGCGTTCAGCAACCTAAGCGTCACGCCTTAGGCGCATCCTCACGCGATAGCCTACACCTCTCAGGGTGCATCCTCTGCGATAGCCCGACAATCTGTACCTCACTGGGCGCATCCTCTGCGATAGCCTACATCTTGCCCTGAAAATTTTTTCTTTTCTGTGTTCTAGACCTTCGCACAGGATATTCAATGTCGGCTACTCCACGCATAAACAACCTTCGGTCACCATACCACCGAACGAATTACGATCAAAGAAGGCCTCATCCACCGACAACCCAACGGACCTATTCGACCACTCTCGCCGTCACACCTTGGAATGACCTACGACCACGGACACGCCGCATAAAACCTCACTACTGACCACTGCAAGGACGAGGACGCCCTTTTTCGAAGGACCGCCGTGTCACGTGCCGCTCAATCCTCCAACGTCACGTGATTCCGATCATGCCGACATTTTGTTATTTTTCATGTTTTGTTTATTACCCGATCATGCTTTTGTTTATTTCATTTTTACACATGCATTTTACGTTCGTTTTTATATTTTTCATGCATTTCTATGTTTCGTTTTGTTGTATTTTTATTTCTTTACAAACGCGGGCTACAGTAGGCCCTTTAGCTAAAAACTTCCGCCAGTCGTGTTCCACGAGCACATGGCTATTTTTGGTGCGCTCACGCACCTCTTATCATCAAAAATTAGCGTCGTTTTTGTTACGCAAAACGACTAGCTAAGAAGTTTTAGCTAAAGACGTTCATATGCTTAGCATAGGCACTGCAGCCGGCCTCAGTGCTAAACGCATGTGAATGAAAAATGTCTATGTGCTCATAGGCATCTTCTGCATCGCGTCTAGCTGCAGAAGTTAGCTTGAGCGCCGAGAAACTCCGCCCAAGCTGCAGCTGTAGCCAAACATGTCCTTAAAAGGACATGTTTCTTTAGTTTTTCGCTCATTCTTGGGTTCACCAAGCTTTCGTCCAGTTGTCACTCCGCGTCCGCCGCCTCCTCGTCAAATTTGCATAATTTTATTATATACCTGTGCGTCCGCCGCCTTACTATCAATAAATTTGCATAAATTTACCCGTGTTCACTGCGTCTGCCGCTTAACGTCTACAGTACCCCGCTGCCCAACAGTGCCAGGTGTCCGACCGCCCCGGTTCGTGAATTAAACGTTGGAGTTTCGCCTCCCGCTCGCTCCCGCTCCCTCCCGCTCGCCGCCGCTCGCCGCCGCTCGCCGCCTAGGACGTTTGAGGATCGCATCCCCCGCTCCCAGTGCCAGAAGACCGAAAGCATCCAGGGACTTGCCGCCCGTTGCATCGTAATCGCTTGAGAAACAGGACTAGGTGAGTCTTCTCAGGGGATTGTTGTTATTTGTGGGTTATTTGTTGGGAAATCCTTCCTAAGTCGGTTTCCCAAGGTTTCCACAGATAAGTAGGGCCTCCACCTCTCAGGTTCGGGCTAAAAGGGGCTGTCTGGTTCATAATCGGGTCCCATAATTTAGGTCATTTTACGGGTGACCCTGTCCCCACTCTCACTGAGTAGGACTCGGGGATTGTCGCACCTAGCCTGGCAGCGTTGTCCATTACCCTACAGCAAGACCCCAAGGACAACCCAAGAGAACCAACTATAGACCTCTCTATAGCCACCAATTGCCAGGTTAGGCCCCAACGCCAACCAAGAGAAGCCTGGGGAAAATGCCAGTATCCATCAGGAGTCACAGCCTATTACTCACTGTAATAGGATCAATCTGATATGGTTCACCATCAATGTGACGTCTAAAACACGGTATTACCTGATGAGATACCCAAACCTCCCCAGCTCTCCCAAGTCCACATGTCATACACACGACATGCCGTAAAATGTGACATGGAAGGCGCAATATGTGACATTTGTTTCTCCCTGTCTTTCTTTCTTCCTTTTTTCCCTTTTTTTTGTTTCTTTCTGTCTATCATTCCTTTTTCTTTCTTTTTCATTTTTTTCTTTTCTTTCCTTCTTTTTTGTTTTTCCTATCTTTCTTTGTGTGTGTGTGTTTTGGAAAATTTTGAAACTTTCCTTCTTTATTTCTTTTTTCTCCCTTTATTGTTTCTTTTCCCTCCTTCCTGGTGTGTTTCTTCCTTTCGTTGCTAGTTTCTTTCTAGCCGTTTGTGTAAATCGAAAAATAAGCGAAACTCAAAGTCATCGTTTACACAAAGGTTTAATTGTAGGATTTTTTACTCAAAGAGTCGAGTAGGCTTATTCGCAATTCCAGTCCTAAAAAAGATATCGAATTTCCAGGTTCTTCGAAAAATAGTAAAAATCCAAAATTAGTACTTGCTTTTCAAACTTCAATATTTACAAGTATCTCTAGAAAAATAGGCTATAGCTGAACAAAGCCAGTTATGCACAGAAACTATGGTCAGACTTTCTTGAAATGCTTTTTTTGCCATCTGCAGAACCGTGTCCTCCATGACTGGAAAATTTTTTGGTCTAATCAACAAGGATCTGCGGTGAAGCTTGGTGTGGTTTAGATAGTGAGCAGTAATAATTTTTTGTTCTTTCTCTTTAATTTTTCGTTCTTGTTTGGTTTGACTTTTTCTTTCTTTTCAATTTTTGTTTTTTTCTTTGTTTTTTCATTTCTATATGTTTTCTTTTTCAAAGTTCTAATATTGAACATAAGCTTTTTTAGCAAATTCGATATTCATACAAAAACTCGCAGAAGACTAAAAAAGAGCACACTGGAAAAATAATACAATGTGAGCCAAAAAAAGGCGACCGGTGCTGACTTCCATAACTTTCAAACGGACGAGGCTTTTTTAATGCGGATTGCGGCATTAGAATCCTCAGGTTGTGGTTATTACAAGGGCCAAATTTTATGCTCCTAGTCATCCTGGTTACTGTACAAGCAAAAATTTTGTGAAAGTGATCATTTTTCAAGAATCAAAAGTTGTGCAACCAAAACGAAAATTGTCCTATTGTAAAAAAACTTTTGTGAAGCTGTTTACACACAATAATACTTCAAAGTTACTCAGATTTGTAATTTACACGTAATTTGAGGTCGTCAACTTTTTGTTTCAATATCGGCACAATTCCGCCAAATTCAAGAGCTTTGTTTTTAAATTGAAAAAAAAGAAAAATCAAAACAAAATCAATTCTAACATCGACCGGATCGAAAAATGATTAGAATTATTGGTGAAGCAGAAAGTAAGACATACTAAAACGGCTTTCTTATAGTTTTCAATTGTAACATGATTTTTATAATTTGATCTATTTTACTTTTTCTGCTGTAAAATATGTTGATTTTTGTCTCAATTTTTTTCTTTTTGCAGGAAAATCGACGCCTACTATTTTTCGATCTCATCGACCAATATTCGATCAATGTGGCTGAAACTTTCCAGCTTATCATAGGTGGCGGGACAGCGTCAACCTATAATATACTTGGCCCCCAAATTTCATGTCCCCCTCCAGAGCCAAAACGGTGAGAGCTAGAACCTTCGGGTTTTTTTATAATATCGGGCATAGGGGCAAATTATGGGGTGCCTTTTGTCATTTTGCCTCTATCTGCAAGTGATGCTCAGTGGGGCCCCAAAAATACGCAAAAAACGCACTTTTTTAGGCCCCCCAGTTCCACCACGCCCAGCAATCGGTGTGCCATATCCAACCTCCATACATCGGCCTAAGCATCTTGGGGGTGTAATCTCAAATGCGAATTTTTCATTTTTTGAAATATAGCCTCAATTCAATTATATGGTTGTCCAAAGTCCCGGAAAACGCCAAATTCCCCAATTTTGTAATATAAAACTTATGGGTTCAAAAAAATAATTTTTTTCAGCATAATGCACTACTATTTTTTTTTGCAGTTTCAAATAAACCTGTAGCCTTATTGCGATTTTTCGACTGCAAGGGTTTTCGACCATTGGGAATTTGATGGACACGGTCACTTTACACGAAAAATTATCCCGGGTGTAAACAAGCGTACTTCCGTGATTTTTCAGTGGAGGGAGTTTTCGACCGCGGGGAATTCGACAGACGTTCTCACTTTACACAAAAAAATTGTCCACGGTGTAAACAAGCATACTGCCGTAATTTTCTTGTGAAGGAGATTTTCGACCACGAGGAATTCAATGAATGTGATCACTTTACACCAAAAATTATCCTGTGTGTAAACAAACGTATTTTCGTGATTTTTTGCTGGAAGAGGTTTTCGACCACGGGGAATTTGATGAATGCGATCACTTTACACAAAAACTTATCCCAGTTGTAAACAAACGTACTTTCGTGATTTTCCGGTGAACGGGGTTTTCGATCACGGAGAATTTGATGAATACGATCATCTTACAAAAAAAACTATTGCGAGTGTAAACAAGCGTATTTTTGTGATTTTTCATGGAAGGGGCTTTCGACTGCGGGGAATTCAATGAATGTGTCACTTTACACAAAAAAATTATTCCGGATTTAACCAAGCCTGTTTTCTTGAGCTTTTTGTGGGAGGGGTTTTCGACCACCGAGAATTTAATGAAAATGATCACTTTACACACTAATTCATATTGAGTGTAAACCAATGTATTTCTACCATTTTTGAGGGAAGATGTTTCTGACCATGGGGAATTCAATGGACAGACTCAGTTTACACGAGAAAAATCAATTGTGTAAACAAAGGTATTTCTGCGATTTTTTGGGTTAAAGTATTCTGAACCATGAGGAATTCAATAGATATGGTCACCTTTCAGTATCTTTACAACGTTTTTAAAGTAATATGCGCTTTACACATGCTTTACTTTTGCTGCAGGTGAGAGTTCGTTGGTTGAAGTTTTTTTATTGTTTTTTTGAAGTGCAGATGACCAAATTTAAAACTTCAATGTGCTTCTATGAAAGTTTTCGTACATGGTTGAGGCCCACTAAAAAGAGGTGAACTAGTTTATTAGAAAATGCCCCGATGGGGCAGAAAAAAGGAGAATATACTTGCTTCGATAGTTGCCATGCTAGAAAAAGAAGTGGACTAGACTTTTGAGAACTTGGGTCAAAGTTGGAAAAAATTCACTTCCTTTATATTGGATTTTCATTCTGTCTCAAAAAAATTTTTTGTCTGTGAAAAAGTAAATTCTGCAGCATCGTGCACTTTGTCCTTCCCATGGCATCAACCACAGTAACATTTTTCTATATGAAAATAATATGGCACATGACTTCAAATGTAAAAAAATGGTAAACCAATGGCATTCTATCTCCCGACCGATTCAAAACTTCTACCTCTCACACTAGCTGAAAAATGGTGAGGGAGACATATTATAGTTATAATTCCGACAAGTCCTGATGACATTCAAATTGTACTGAACCTGAAATCAAACCGAGTCGTCTTTTTGTTCGAGACTATCTTGACTGGAGCTTAAACCCTTTTAGTGCAACTGGGCCTTGGTTACTTATGGAGTGAATTCCATAGGATGTGTTAAATAAAATGAGTGAATTACACACATCTTACACAATCGATTTAGTTCTAAGAAGACTTTGTACTGTAGCATTTTCTAAAAAAACCTGAGTGGAATTTAATGTGTCACCTCCTCAGAGTTGATTCCTGTCTTATGGACACTAAATTTAGAAAAAAAACTCAACCCACTTAGAAGCACGCATGCGTGAGGGAGGACATGGGGGGGGGGGGTACCAAGGGTTTTGAAGCTGGAAAATTTGTTATGCAGAAGAATTTTTTGGGTTAACATTTTTTGAATTTTTTGTCCCAAAAAACCAAGGTCCACCCCTGTACACTCCTCAGAATTTCGGAGATGCACATGTTTGGTGTTGGAATGTTGATGCACTCAGCTGCAGAATATACTTTTTCACAGACATAGAAAATTTTTTTGAGACAGAATGAAAATCCAATATAAAGAAAGTGAATTTTTTCCAACTTTGACCCAAGTTCTCAAAAGTCTAGTCCACTTCTTTTTCTAGCATGGCAACTATCGAAGCAAGTATATTCTCCTTTTTTCTGCCACATCGGGGCATTTTCTAATAAACTAGTGTTTTATCTACCCAAGCAGCAAACCGCATCGAAAAAGGTTCATCCATTCCAAAGCTATGAAAGTCAGTACTGGTCGCCTTTTTTGGCCCTTCGGCTGATTATATACATTTATTAATTTGTCATATTGAAAGGAAGAAGATTGAAAAAAAACATGCAGAACGTCAACATTTTGATCATCTATTCCGTCAAATGACATTCAAATTAGTCATTCAATTTGATTAGCACTTTATTTTTGGTCGAGAATCAGAGCGTACACTATGTTTAGATGAAACTGTAATAAATTTTCTACACTTGTAATTTTCTTAAAAAATTGATGGAAAATCCACTTTTTCGGGACCAATTCGCGAAACATCCCGAAGAAATTTCAAAACATCGACCTATATTTCAATACTACTCTCAATTTTTTAAGGAAAAAATGAAAACACGACCATCGATCTGTGAAAAACGTGTTCGAAGGTGTTTATTGGATATTTAAAAAAAACAACGATCCAATCACCAACCACCCACAAATAAGGCTTTTTTGTGCACCAAATATCCGTTCGTTCAGCTCCAAATACATTACATGGAAAATGGTGGTAAGAATTTTCTTTTTTTTCCTCGCTAACTCTAAAATTTTCTTTTTCTCCATCGAATAAACTTTTCAATAAACATTAAAATTTTTACGACACGCGCGCCTGAAAATCTTTTGCTAATTAGATTACTTAAAAATGGTTCCGTCCTTAATTAGCCTAATTAGCTTTTTATACATTTTATCATCATCGTCGCGCATAGTCGTCGGAGCGTTGAAATTTTCGTGCTCGGCCGAACTAAGTATGAAGCCGTCGTCGACCGACAAAAGCGGTCAACTGTTGGGCGAAAATCCCCCGCCTTACGAGTTTTTCGTTTTTAAATCGACGGGAGGCAAAGCCAAGCATATCAAAAACGACACTTTTACAGGTGAATTATATCTATGTGTGATGTTCAATCATAGCCAATGATTAAGCATAGGATCACTGACCATATTGACCATACCTGAAAATCAGCTTGACCAATGGCGACTTTTTAAGTTTTGTCAAAAATGCAGAAAAATGGGTGGTATCAATCGATAGATCTATTCAAATATATGTTTTGAAATGATTTATCTCCATTTTTTTATCAGTTATGGTTGAAATATTTTCCTCGTAATACTGAGAGAAGATTTTGATCATTCTCATTAACCTCATTCACTGTCCTTTCCTTTCTTTTTTCCTTTCCTTTCCTTATTGTATCGTATCATATCATTTCATATCAGGTTATATTATATTGAATCCTATCATATTGTATTGAATCGTATCATATCTTATCATTGTATCATACCATATTGCATCATATCATACCGAATTGTATTATATTGTATTGCATTGCAGCATATCATATAATATTGTATCCTATCATATGGTATTGAATCATATCACATTGTTTCATAATATATTCAAACATATCATATCATATTCATTTGTATCATATCCTATTGCATCATATCATATCATGTTATATCATATTGTATTGTATCATATCATATTGTACTGTATCATATCATATTGTACTGTATCATATCATATTGTATCATATCATACCGAATTGTATTATATTGTATTGCATTGCAGCATATCATATAAAATTGTATCCTATCATATGGTATTGAATCATATCACATTGTACAATATCATATTGTTTCGTAACATATTCAAACATATCATATCATATTCAATTGTATCATATCGTATTGTATCATATTGTATCATAACATATTGTATTGTATTATATCATATTCAATTGTATCATATCGTATTGTATCATATTGTATCATAACATATTGTATTGTATCATATCATATTGTATTGTATCATATCATATCATATTGTATTGTATCATATCATATCATATTGTATTGTATCCTATCACATTGTATGATACCTTATCGTTGTAATATTCCGTATTGTATCGTATGACATTGATTGAATTATAGAATACCATATTGTACCATATCATCTAATGTTGAATATGGTATTCAATTCGTATCATTTTATGTTGTGTGGTATCTTATTATATCATATCCCTGCACGTTGTATTCAATCATATTGTATAGTATAATATTGCATCATATAATATTGTTTCATATCATTTTGTATCCAATCACACTGTATTATATCTTATGATGTCGTACCATGTCCTATTGTATCATATTGTATCATACCGTATTGTATCATATCGTATCTCACTGTATTGTACCTTACTATATTGTATCATATTGTGTCACTTCCTATCATATAGTATCTTATCATATTGTATCCTATGTTACCTATTGTATCGTATTATATTGTATTATATCGTATTGTATCAAATCGTATTGTATCGTGTATTAAGTTATATTGTATGGTCGCATCGTATTTTATTGATATAATATAATATATCATATTCTATCCTATCCTATCTTTTCATTTCATTGAGTAGCAATATATTACCTAAATGTCTCCTTTTCTATTTTTTTGTGAATATGTCCTCTTTCTGTTTTTTTTTAAATCAGTCACCAAATTTTAGTCAAAATCAATGGAAGCTCAACATTCCAAAGTTTCTTGATACAAGCTCGTCAAACGACCAAAGAGGGCTTTCTATTGGACGAATCACGCACCGGGCAATTCATTAGGGATAGTCAATGGAAACGACAGGGTGTCCGATACATGCCATGCTTGCATATGGATACGATAACACACTCTAATGGTAGAAGTAAAAGTTCGATCGAGGTTAAATGGCAGCCGACCGATCTAGAGCATGGGATTCAATTTTTGTAAGTGAGAATCCAAATTTATAAAGGGGTTGTGATCACATTTTGCCAAAAACAAAGTTAGACCTCAAATATCTTGCTTGAATCATTCCAAGTTTGCCTATACACTTTTTACCTACCATGAAAGCATGAAAGACCATGTCTGCCTAGTCCAGCTACCAGAAAAATCTGTCGTACATTGGAGATCTAACCTGGTTCCTGAGACTTGCAGTTGGATGCTATAAACACTCGACCCAGATGGCCCTGACCTCCTATATCTAAATGAAAAGATAAGATATAGCTTAATAAATCATGTTTTTAGAAGTGAGGTCTAGTCATTGATCCATTATTTTCTGATCAGTCAGCAACTTATTCCTGTTCTTGTTCATGCTCTGTGTTCTACAGTACGTCCGACCACATTATCAACCGGCTGCAGTTGATTCATCCAGCTATAAAAATTTCACATAAAATCAACTCAGACTTTATCAGCTAACCAAAATAATGTCTTTCTATATTTTGTATGCAATAAGCAACAAGGCAAGATCAATATAATTAGAATTCATGATCCTTACCCTATTCAACCACATAAAGTATGACAGGCATATCACTTCATCCTTCTAGTCTTAAACCTAATGGTAATTGTGTTAGGGGCCACCACTTTTTAGGCAGATGCTGGCTACAGTACATGGCTCTGATAATTGGGTATGTACAGAGGAAGATGTGTTAGATGAATATGCAACAAGGTTCAGAACACAGAAAACTTCGGTTGAAAAACACTCCGAGTGTCTTACTGTAATTACAATATATTTAGAGGATGGAATTAGATTGACGGGCTTGCTGGGAGCATTGTGCCACTTGTCCACAGAACTTCCCCTAATCACTAAGGCCAGTACGCCAGAAGGTGGACTAAGATACTCCCGGGAGTAGTCTAATCCGAGGAGTAGCCACTCCACGGAGTAAGCTAATCTACGGACTAGCTACTCCACACATTAGGATAATCCATGGTGTCACGTGTGGCACAGCCGTACATCACCCCTTTGTAACAATTGCAACACTGGGTCAGTAGTCCAATTGGAAGAACGCTGCACTATAGTCACAGAGACGCGGGTTTGAATCCCGGATGTGCATTATTTTTCGAACAGTGTTTGGCTATGGTTACAATGGCAATGCGTTTATCGAATATGTGTCATGGCGAGGCTTGGATGGTCCCACATTGGTGGGCCGCAGGAACCTGCATCTTCAAAGGACGAGGTCGTCCTCCTTTCAAGGGGGGATTTCATGTGTCCCAGGGCCATACGTCACCCCTTTGTAACAATTGCAACACTTGCTCGGTAGTTCAATTGGAAGAACGCTGCACTATAGCCACAGAGACCCCGATTCCAATCCCAGAGGAGCATTATTTTTCGAACAGTGTTTGGTGATGGTTACAATGGCAATGCGTTTATCCAATATGTGTCACATGGCCATTCTTTTTTGGCATTTCAGAAAGTAGAGCGGCTGCCGAGTTCATAACCCGTGGATTAAACAGTGGAGTAGTGGCAAAAAGACAAGTAAAAAGGTTGTCAGATTTTTTCCGATAAATTTCTTCTGCTGTTCATCATGGGTTTACCGATTTTATTACTTTTTTCTACGAGACCACTTTATCGACCTTTTCTCTGCAAGGCCACTCTTTGTCAACTTTATCGGGTTTTTCTGCATTCAATGCATTGCTTTTTGCTAAACTGCATAATTTGAGACTTGTGAAATGAGTGATAATTTTTCGGAGGCTGAAATTAATTTTCTAATCAAATACGTCAAAAGTCGAAAGAATGTTATGGAAAATAAAAAGACAGACAGTTCGGCTAATAGGACAAAAAAATGGGCATGGGTCAGCATTGAGAAAGTTTTTTGAGAAAATCCAGAATTTTGAATTGTAGAATTTGAATTTGTTGAATTTTCGCATTCATTATGCAAAATTCCTATCAATTCACGTACCATTGATTTATTGAATCGATTTTAGTTGGTAGTCGAAATCACTATACATTTCGAATGCATCTGATCTTGGAAAAAGAACAAGTAGAATGTTGTCAACATGCTCGTTTTCCTCGTCCAAATTTCCCAAAAAATTGATGAAATCAACAACTTCCATACTTATAGCACTATAAATCAGTCTTACTCCACTGCATACAGCTGGATGGTGCGTTTAGAAAAGGACAAGAAAAAACACCTTTTTAGTCCACTGTTTGTTCTTTCTGGAATGCGGACTGGAAATAATCCAGGAAATTATCCACCGGAGTAGTGTCTTATGCCCAAATCCACCTGGCCGGCACATCAGAAAAATAACGCTCGGTGAGGGGCTCGAACCCTCGACCTTCAGCATGGGCAAACGCACTACCAACTGGGGTGATGAGCCATGTGGATGGTTCAGAAATTGTGGTTGTAGTGGTGGTGGTGAGCGCAGGGCATGCCCTGTAATGAATAGTCAGACGCACCACTACAACACCCCTCCCCCCTTCGATGAGGAATGGCCCTGGTACGGTCATCAGTGTTATATTTTAATTTATTTTTCTTCTAATTTTGGGGAGACTCTGGATTTGGTGATCCAACAAGAAATGAGATTTGATTTTGAAACCAAAAATGTTTTAGGCTGGAGTTTGTCCAAGAAAAATAATGCTTGGTGAGCGGTTTGAACCCTCGATGTTCTGGATACAAGGCAGACATGCTACTAACTGCGCTAATGAAGCCACAAGGATAGTTTGGAAATTGTGGTTGCAGTGGTGGTGGTGAGAGTGTGGGGCAAGCTGCATGATGAACAGCTGGATGCGCCATTACAATATGGCTGCTACCTATGCGAACTTGCCAATCTTTCTCCCAAATTGACAAACACGTTACAACAATCATATTCACAATATCATAGATGCAAAAGTCTTTAATCCACACACACCTTATAGTAATTATACTAATAATTCTTCAACTACACTTTCTTTAGAGTTACAATTTCTAAAGACAACGATACTTTTTGGCTGCAATGGGCGCCGAAAAATGGTCGTCTGTTCCCAGGTAGGTATATGTATATCAAAAATATTAAGTCCTAGTCACATATTGGAAGTATCTGAAAAATGAAATATTCTACTTTTCACTTCAGAAACCACGTCAGTCACTCTGAAAAAATCTACCACTCTGGATCACACATCACAAAAAACGACCACGGAAACAACTGTTGATACAAAATCGGAAATTTATCCGCAAACAGATGGACCAGTATCCACAATATTGACATTATCCGAAAGTATGAAATTAGGAATTTCATGTATAATCCTCGATTGCAAACTTCAATCATCTTTCAGGGCCTATGAATGGAGAAATCAGTCAAAATCTTGAACATGTTGACAATGAAATGGATCGGATTACATTGCCTTATCCGACTACCGAAGATTCTTTGGCTAGAATAGGCACTGATCGAGTAGTTGATGCATTTGGCAACAAGAGGATAGTTTTGAAAGCAACAACTCCTGAACCTGGTACAATAAAGCTTCATTTTCACCCTGCAAGCAGTTTGTCAGATCTAACTTTAAAATTGTCATGGTGACCATATTACTGAGAAAGTGGTGGTCAAATAGATAATGTCGAGCAAGCAAACAATAGGCTGAAATTCTGTGATACAAAAAATATACCATATGGTATGATATGATAAGATACAATACATTACAATATACTTTCGTATCATATGATATGATATCATATGATAGGATACGATATAGTACACCACAATACAATATTATATGATGAAACAATATGATACAAGTTTACAATGCTAGAATAGGATGTACAAAACAATGTGATAAAATACATGATACAATGCAATACGATGTTTCAATACGATACAATACAATGTAATATGATACAACGCAATATAATATCATACAATGGAACATAATGTGATACAACACTATGTAATATGATACAATAGTATATATTCTAATTCACTATAATATGGTACTGTAGTACATGATATAATACAATGTGGTACAATATGATAAAATATTACAAGATATGATGCAATATGATCACTACACTATAATATGGCATGGTATTCAGTGTTAAATTGTGTTACACTGTGGTGCAGTATGTGTGATATGGTGTGGCATGGTACAGTTCACTATGATGCCATACTACGCATGCATGATGTGGCATATGCAACACGATACAATATAATATGATACAACATAATAGGACATTGTAGCATGCGATACTATACATGATACAATTTGATAGAATGTGAAAGGATACGATAGTATATGATAATATACAATCTTATACTGTATCATACTATGTAACAACACAGTGTTATATGATAAGATATGATACAATAGAATATGGTTGTATAGGATATGATACAATATGATATGAAGAAACAATATGATTTGACAAGATACAATATGATATCACAAGATACAATATGATATCGCAAGATACAGTATGATATCAGAAGATACAATATGATTTGATGAGATACAATATCATATGACAAGATACAATATGATATGACAAGATACTGCACATGATGATAGGTACATGTCAGGATCTTGGGTGCCACAGAATGATATAATCGATATGATAGCATGTGATTAAATGCACTGTAGTACAGCATTGAGCTAGGAAAATTAGGGATGCGAAAATTTGATTTTACTGCATAAAGTTTGTATAAATTAATAGAATTCAAGAAAGTTTAATGGCTGTGCAAATAAGTATGTGATGAAAACATTGATACATTATGATATGATAAGGTATAATATGAGACAATATACATTATGAAACATTTTCATGTCATGTAATGCAATGCAATATGATAGGTATGACATGATAAAGTATAGTACAGTACGCTGCAATATGATAAAATAAGATTCAACATGATACAGTATGCTACTGTTCATTATGATACTATACAAAATGATAGGACATAGTATAACATGATACATTACTTTCAATAGAAAATAATGAGATATTTTAGAAGATGATGTGAACTCGATTCATGAGTTTCTCTGCAACCAGTTTTGAAGAGTAAATTACGATTTTAAAATTCTTCTATGCATAAATGTCTGGCAACATTATGTGTTGAACTTCTTTTCATACTCGTGAGTTTTAGTATTGTTTAGGTGTATTTTTATAGAAGTCTCAAGAAATGCCATCAGTTATAACTGATGCACACACACATCATCAGGTTTTTACATTTATCTAATGAAATTTATTATTGATAGTCAATATCAATAGTGAATTTTGAAGCATGGCTTTGTTAACAACTGAATCAGAAAATTTTTCACTTCCACAGCAGGTATTGACTACTGTATAAACAACACATGCCAAAACAACGCCACATGCACCAATCAACAATTCCAAGAAAGTTTCGACTGCAACTGCTCACCCCAGTGGATTGGCCAATTTTGTGAGAGAGTCAATCCATGTTTTGTCAATCCTTGTCAGAATCTCGGTCAATGCGTGGTCAATGATGGAGTGGAAAATTTCGACCCATTTGAGCAAAGTGGCAATAATAATAATGGGGACTTCACCTGCAAATGCAGACCAGAATGGTCTGGAAAGTTATGCGAAAGTAAATCAATATTTTGCAGGTGTCTTGGCAATTGCACGATAATGCAATGAAGTTGTCACTGTAGATGTAGTTAAATGAACTCTTCTTTCATGATTCACTGTTTAAATTTGGAAAAGTTCAATCAAACTTTCTCAATTCATAAATCCAATGAAAAGAGAAGTTCTCTTTTTTATGCCAAGTTTTTTAATAGATGTCAATGAAGTCTAATAATCAATGTCAAAATTGCCTGTGTAATTTAATGGGAAGGTTTCTGTTGGCAGGTTAAACAGTAACGCAGGCAAGGTCAACCCAATCAACTTATGTTGGAATGTGACACTGACTATCATTTCCATGGATGCAATTACTTGATGTAAAATCGTCTCAAAACATGTCTAATGAAAAGTAATCTTTTCATCAAATATATAATATTGCATATGATGACCCAGGAGCTGATTGTGTTTATGAAAAATGGAATGCTTGTTATCCTGGTTATTTTGATGGTTGGATTATGCATCCTATAAATTTCTTTGTTTGTAGATGCTTGTCCAACATACCTTTGTCAAAATGGCGGTTCATGCACAATAACTGATGCTGGTCAATACTTGTGCACCTGTAGAGCAGGTTTCACTGGTTCCAAGTGTGAAACAGGTACATCTAAAGCATTCAATTTGGTTTATACTACTATCTCCTTATTTGTGTAGCCATCAATCTATGTCATCCAAATCCTTGCCAAAACAATGGTACCTGCAGGGAATTACCGGATGCACGTTTCCAATGCCAATGTCCTAAAGGTTACATGGGGCATCGTTGCCACAGTAAGTTAGGGCGTGATTCAACTTAATGTAGAAAACTGAGTATATCCAAAAGATGGAAGAATATTTCCTTTAGGACCCTGTCAAGATGTCTATAAAAGTTGTGACTTTTGGAAAGAACAGGACAAGTGCGAAGATATGCGACCATCTACTAAATTTTTTGATATAAACTGCGCTTGGAGTTGCGATCAATGCCATATGGTCAACTCTACAAGTAAGTTTTGCAGGATATTTTAGAAACAGATGTGTTTTATATTTTGACTATTTATTTGAAATTATTTGAAATAGAGCATATCCATTATCTTTATACTGTTTGTTCCTATAGTTCGAACTGATATGCCCTTGCCACCAATTTTGGAACCATTCGACTTCATACTTGGACACTGGACTACAGATAGTAACAATGAAGAACGGTTTCCAGTCAAGTTTGATTCAGCTACAAAAGGCTTCAATCAGACACTGAGTTTTCTAATCGCAAATGTCACGATGTTCAATACGCCATTGTTGAATTACAGGTTTGTGATCAAATGGTAGAAAAGGTATAATTTCAAACAAGTCAGACGAGGTAAAATGAGCAACAAGAAATTAAAGTTTGTTCAAGTTACTTGTGTCTCGTCAGACTCTAGCTGTATTTCCTTTTTAGCTTATATAACTGCTTGAAAATTGTCATGCATTTAATTATAACACAAGATGGAAAACAAAAAAATTATAGTATTGGACAAAAATACTTTGAAATCCTGCATTTTTTTCCAGACTTGATGCACCTTCCCTAACTTTCCATCATTTTCAATAATATTACTGGAAATTGACATCCAACTGCAATGCTATCCACAATATTTACTGATTGCATTTATTTTGCATACATGCTGATTAGCCTCACTTTGTTCCGCTGTGATCTACTGTATTTGTGGTATAGTTTTTTGTTTTTTTCCATGAAAGCTTCAAAATTGAAAATGCCAAAATATAATTATCATGTTGAACTGTTGGCTTTGTTGCAAGAGATTGTAACACAAGCTTCCAGTTTTATACCATATGGGGTTAAGTAGGAAACCTTAAGAAGCACGAAATGGCACTTGATTCCTTGCCTCTGACTGAGAGTATTTAAGCAGTACATCAGAAAAAAACAGTTAAAATAATTCATCTGAAGTTGGATGCAAACACGCAGGTAGACATACAGGAAACCTGGGGTTCATTTCATCAAAGAGATTTAGGCTCCAGCTGAGCTGCAGCTTAACGACAATGCTATAACGTACAGAAATAAGCTACAGCTCTGCTGCAGTTTAACTTTCTCGATACGTTTTGTGTGCATGAGTTAAGCTAAAGCTGAGCTACAGCTTAACGGCAATGTTATAACATATAGAGTTAAGCTACAGCTTAAGCTGCAGCTCAGGTTGAGCTTAAGTCTCTTTGATGAAACTGGCCCCTGGTCTCCTACATCCAACTACTGGAAAACAGTATCATACACCCTGAAAGTTTTTTCTGATTATTTCTTATGCATATTTTGTATGCTGAGCATGCCTGTGGAGCTCTCAGGACCCTACCTCATGGAAAACTTTGCCATGCATGTCTGGATGCAATGTCAGCATTTAGGTATACAGGAATATTATCAAGGTCTACAATAAAACTTTCCTCGACAAGTTTCTCATCTGGTTGAAAAACTATATTGCAGATCAAATATCTGCAATAATTCAGCATGTAATAGTTGTTGGATTTGTGGTTTGGCTCAGGCAACCCTATGAAATGATTAGTAGCAATAAAAGCATGATTCTAAAATGTCCTAGACTGAATCTTCCTGATCGATTCTGGAGTGCTGCAAGAAATCTGACTCCACAAGTACTGATTGAGTCTTTTATGCAATGCAGGATCCATATAACTGCTGAAGTTTTTATGCAATTATAAGTTCTAAGGCTGATATTGCCGAAAGAGGAGTAAACCAGTTTTAAAGGAGTCTAGGAGTAAAATCGGACTAAACCTGTAGCAAATCTAGTGCAAGAGTTTAGCAGTATTAAAATTTGCTCCTCCTTGGTATTGCCGAAAGAGGAGTGGAATAGCAGCAGAGCAAACAAGGCACAAATATTGCCGATTTTGTCCACTCTTTTAATCCTGATAGGGGTAGTATTAAATCAGTAGTAAGTCCTATTTAGTGTGTGTAATAATGGAGGCTGTTGAGTTTTTGGAAGATTTGGAGGATGTGGCACATAAAATTGAAGTTGCTGATTTTTGAGAATTCGTCGCTATTTTGCTGATCGAACAAGTCCTTTTGAAGGCTATAATGATCAACAATTTTATATTTGATATCGTTTTACTAAAATATATGGGATACATTTAATTGGTATGTTGTATGACAACTTGGAAAGACCTATGAAGCCAAATAATGCCCTAATGCTAGAAGATCAAGTCAGTTTATTATTAATTTAAACTGAAACAATATTTTATTATGAATCTATCTATAAACGTGTGGCAGCAAAATTGCATTTCAAAACATAATTAATTACCTACAAAACTAGAACAGTTTTCATTTTGTTGCGGAATCTGGGAGGCAAAATTTTGTGCAGAATCACAATTGATCAACCAGGTGGAACCCTGAGCAGCATCTTCCTTTTGTAATTTTGACATAAGCGTGCAATAGTAAGCATTTTTGGTGTTCCATGCTTTGATTTGTGCATCCAAAGCTTGCATTAACATACAAACTTTCGTTTTACATGTTTGTGTGCATAATTATTGTATGTATGGTACTCATGCTAGTTCCCACGATATTTCACGCCAGGCGTGTCAGTGAGTGTACTATAAATAGAAATACGTCTACTTTAATCCAGGAGTGCCTAGTCCAGGATTGCTCTTTCTTCGGCAATACGAACCATGTAGCAAATGAGGAGCGAACTAGGAGTGGAGCAAAGTCGACATAATCCTGGAATTGATAGTCCTAGTTTGCTCCCCTGTTTAATACTGCTTCGAGTTTAGTATACTCCTCATTTGGCAATACCAGCCTAAGCGTATTAATCCAATATAAATTCCATTACAGCTGTGAAGCTGCAAACATTGCAGATCCATTGGACATTCAAGTTAACATTGGGTTCATGACTCTGAAACCAGATGGACCAGATTTGTACAAAGCTTGGACATGGAGTACTGCCAACAATGGTACCTGGGATATTCTGCATTATACTGTGCCCGTTATTTCATGTCAATGTTTCTCAATTTCAGGTCTGACTGTAATTGAAGAAGGCTGGGTGAAAGAGGGACAACTGATGCTTAAAAGTTCTATGATCTACACTACGCCTGCATCTAATTTAACAATTCCCAAACAGGTATTGCATTGAAATTTAAAAATATTTAAGTTTCTCACAGTTTTCTACTTCTTTGCAGGTGAAGAGGACATTCAGATTGCATAATGATTACTATTTGGTGGAAAAAGTTCAACGAATAAACTCTGATGGAACAACATATGATTTTATTCGATATTATAAGAAAAGTCAACCATATGTTATTTATTAGGTCTTGTTACTTTAGCAATGTTTTGCATTGTTTATAATTGCTAATTATTTCAGGTATGAACAACATTTTTACTTTTCTTTTGTTTTTTTGAACATCCAAGTGGAATGCGGGAAAAAATGCCCAATAAGAAATCTTATGAATGTAAACACTGAATTGCTATGTTCTTTCCTATTCAGCTGGAATCCAAGTTTATTACAAAAGTGATGACCCCTAAATGAAATGTTAAAAATCGAGATTTCAGGGTAAGGTGAGGATGATTGGTAAAAAACTGTGAAAAATCGAGAAATCAAATACATCAGAACTATTTACATTTGAAACTGGATGAGGGGTTAAGGATTTCATGGGCTGTTACCTGTCCCAGTCCCTCAGTCAGAAGAAAATAGCAATCGCCAGGAGAGATAGCCAAGGATCGACCTTAATGCACAGGCTTTCAACCACCCAACACTTACCCAAAATGGACGACAAGAGAAATACTTGAACCCAATGATGAAGACCCAAATTGGTAAACGTTCAGTTTCCCAATTTGAGTTAGTCAACTAATATCTTAGAAAAGGAGCAAGGCTCTCTTTGCAATTTTACCTACACAAAAAATACACACTTACTATACAAAACGGTGATTAGGCAGCAATACAAGTATAATGATAGAAGTACCCAATGGTGGGCTTGGTCAATGGAAAATCTCCCATGCAGATGAAAACAAAACTAAAGCCATGGGGAGCAGTGACTAATAATGAATAAAAACTCGCATGCACACCAAATGACTCTGAAACCTACAGTAATTACCTTGAAATGATCCACTGCATTCCGTCAAGAGTGCACCTGCAGGCGTTTCTTCAAAATCGACATGGGATTACAAGATGCACTAAAATTGGCAGAAACACACTACAACACCCATCCCCCTTGCAGTAGATTACCTTAAGTGATTGTCACAATGGACAACAAAGGGGGCAGCAAGGGGAGCTACTCCGCTCTTAATGGCTGTCACTGAGCAGAGCAGAATATGCCCATTGGTGTCATCAGGTGGGATAGATTGAGTTGTTGTAGTGGTTGAGCCGATTTGGAGATGATGCTTAGGGCGAAACTTTCCTTGGTCTGCAATTAGCAGAGCTAATAGAGCCCCATCAGCAACAAGATGGTCCGAATCATCACTCCATCTGCACTGATAATCTAGAGCGCACAAGCATAAGAGTCCATGAAAATGGGAGGGTGAGGTCGACCACTACCTTCGGAAGATCAGAGTTTGAAGGTCCAAATGAGTCCTGGGAATGGAACAAAACAAACGTGACATGGCGGGAAAAGGGGTCCATGGTAAAACATTCCAAGGCTAAGAACCTGTAGGCCTTGGAATGTGAGCTGGCTGAGATGTGAAGTTACTAGTACAATTAAAGTGTAAGAAGATACCAAAAATGAGATTAGCCAAGAAAAACAAGATTAGAGAAACTAGGCAAGAAAAGAAGAACAAAAAGTGAATGAAAAACGAAAAATGTGCAAACTGGACGGTGGAAATTGATGAATGGTGGTGATGATGGAGATGTTGGTCAGATGAGGAGAAACGAGGATGATGATGGTCATTGTTATTGCAATTGTCGTGGTGGTGTGGATTGTGGTATGAGTCATCATGATGATGCCATCATGGTGGTGGTTATCGTACTATCAGTTGTTGTGGTGACCATTTAGTTCAGTTTGGGATTGGCAGTAGGAGCAGCCATAATGGTCAGCTTCAACCTGTTGATAACCGGTGTGTGCAAGTTTGAGCATGGTTGATGCATGGTTGAGGTGGCAGCAGTGAAGGCAGATTGAAACCAGGCTGTGGTATTGGGACCAGTATCTTTGTAAGCTTGTCTGACGGGGTTCTGACAGATGGAAGTGGACGCACCAGTAATTGCTGCCAGTGGGCTGTAAAATTGTGGTTGCTCAAGATAGGAATCGGCTGATACAAAGTGCTATAGTATTCGTTGTAGATACGGGACAAGTCAGCAGTGTGGTTGGGTAGTGCAAGTGGCAGAAGTTCAGGTAAGTGGGCCAAAAGTCGGCGAGGTTGATGGCAAAGTCATACACTTGCGCCAAACAACAAGGGTAGTCGAGGCTTCTGGCTTTGTAGAGGAAAACCATGACGTGAGCTGTCAAAATGGCGTCGGTGCAGCAAATTTCTTGCACCCCCTGGCTGATTCATCCAGTGATGACTGCGGCTGCCTCATGGGGCTCTAGTAGGGATAGCCTAAGGTAGGTTGTTTCATAATCTTCACGAAATTATTGGTAAAGCGCCAGGGATGTGTTCTTCATGGTGTGCAAGTGGATGGTCACTTAAAATGGGATGCTAAGGTGGCCAAAGAACTGGATGAGAGTCATCTCTTGCATCGTCCTGGGTTAGAAGAAATCGTCGTTTGGGTTGATATCCGGCTGAAAGTGCAGGGCAGCAATCATGATGTTATGTGACTAATCAGTTGTACGGAACCTAGCGTTGTCTGGAATTCGCAGGCATTGACTGGAGGGACCAGACAATGTAACAGTGTGGACAGATGATGGAGTAGTCATAGTTGAAGAAATGTCAGCCATTACTGCTGGTGTAGTTTGCATTGGAATTGCAGCAGGCGTAGCAGTGATTGCTGATGCAATGGAAATCATCATGTCGGCTGGTAATGGCAGTAGCGCTGAAGCCATGGTCAGCAAGGGCAATGTTGTCGCTGGTGCGGACACTATGGGCGTAGATTCTGTTTTAATGAAAGCAGCTGGAGGAGTGGCCACTCTCAGTTTAATCATTTTCGGAGGATTGTGCATGTTATCCAAGGGGCATTGGATTTTGGTGCAGTGGACTGATCAATTAATGCAATTTGGCACCAGGTGATGGTGCTGTTGATAAAACCTGGTTGTGTATACTTGGTGGATTTGCTCTCTTTGAGTCTGGTGATGAAGAGTGGCTGTATCGCAGTCATGGCCATGACCATCCCTGTGGTGGCTAGCTCTATCCCTCGAGACTCAAGTGTTGTGGCACGAGTCGTGTTAGTGTCTGTCACATTCATGGTGATCATCACGCTGATAGAAATGGTGAGGAGTGCAATGGGTATCAGAAGTTTTGGCTGGTGACAATTGATCGTTTTTGGCAGCATCTTTGGTGACTTTGAGTGCATGGTTGACATGACCCATGGCTGTACTGATGCCTTAGTATTAGATGAGCTGGGGTATCCTGCCGTTTTATCACATTCATTGCTGCAGGCATGTGGTTTAGATCTTTGTTTGCCACATTTCATGATCCTTTCCCTAGGGGTCTTGCTGTGTTCAGTTCGAGAAGTGCTGGGTGGTGGCATTCATTTTTTGTGTGGTTCATATGATGAAGGGTCTTCATGGGATTTTCGATACTCGACTTCTTTTTGTTGTTGCATTTCTCATTTGACAGAGTGCTTGTATCAAACCAGTTTTTGATTTGAATTGGTTGGCTGTGTTAGTCTACCTGTGCTGTCGATGTACTGGATTGTTGAGACACCACGACCATCAGCATGGTCGGCAGCAACTGCATCACAATTAGCTGTGGCGGGGATTGGGCAACAACCAGAGCCATGAGTGCCAACGGCGCCAATTAAATTAGCAGGTGGGAAATCGTCGGTGTCATTTGAGTTATAGTGGTCAAGGCCAGCATCAAAATTTCGAGTATACAATTGCAGAGAATAGATGGGTAGTCTTGCCAATGATCCTCCCAGGGTAGCATGTTAACCAATGGTGCCAGGAAACCATAGGTGGCAAGTGCCACGGCCAAGTCTTTAGATTGTTGATCTGAAACAAACTGTTATGAAAAACGTACAGAACGCACCAATCTGGCAGCAGCAAGGGTGTCAATCATTCAATCAACCATGGTCTGGGCAACACTGCACGTGTTGCCAAATAAATTGAGGGGTTGGCTGCCAGTTTTGTAGTGGATTCATTATCAATCGTTGTTTCATCGGGGATATTGTACAATGTTTTATCAGAAACATTCATCTCATCATCTTCTGCTTAATATCGGCTAGCATTAACTTCAACAAATAGTTGATTGTTTTGGCTGAAACAGTTAGATCCGACGTGGATGCCAGATCAGTTGGTGACAACCTACAATGGAGTGGAAAGTTTGGCAATATTGAAGTCGTAAATCAGCATTTCAAGTAACCCTTCATCATATGGTTACAGTTCTGTGGCCATTGTCCGCAATGGGGAACCATAATGAGAGATGGGGAATGATATTTTGTTTTGAAAGTTGATCTGGCTGAGCAAGCCCAAATACAAATGGAACAAAAGGTGCAGGTTGCACCTGTAATCATTATCTTCGAGATCAATAACTTTGCTGGCAATGGCTTCCTTTTTGATTTCTTGGAAGATGATGGGCCTTAGGGCGAATGGGTTACAAATATATGCATTCTGGGGTCTTTGTTATAAGCAGGCTCTTTTCTCGGTAGGAGTTGATGCAATCGACCAAATCAGTGGATGGTGCTCCATCAGGATTGAACCACATATACCAGTTGATCTTAGCATGGGTTCATCATCAATGGATTTGGAATGGATGGCATACATGTAATTTGGGGGGAAGGGCTATGGGAACCCCTCAGAAATCATCGACCATATGGCTAGCCATTGGGTAACCCCGGCCCAGAATTTTCCAATCCAATGGCTAGCGCCCAAGAGACTTCCATAGTTTTGGTTGGAAAAATACTGAAAAATGTCAATTTTTTGATGATAAATGCCAATTATTGAACAAAAAATTGTCAAAAACGCCAATTTTCTCAGCAACTTTTTCAGAAGGCATGATCATATCAGAAGTGGACGTTGTTTGACCATAGCTGGGCGCTTGGGTATTGATTGTCATGGGGGCCGCTGAAGTTATTGGTGGTGCCAGCAATGCAAGCAGGACTTCAGATGACTGCAAGCTGGCATGAGACGAGTTAATTTTTGTGGTAATCCATGACGTTGGCACTTATTATAGTGGAAATGTTATTCCCAGGGGGTGATGTAATCGTAGTCCAGATAGATCGCCTAGGAGTTCTGAGCATTATCATTATAAACTATTACCTCGGTTATAGTTTCCACATGAGTTGGTTATAGTATCCAAACTTCCTCGCAAGGTCAGTCCACCATATTGGTGTCACCAATTGAACTGGCCTCTGACGTCCTTGGAGTTCATCCTGAAATCAAGTGCGGGCAGCTGCAGCACAGTATAACTTGACCGATTTTGATCAATTCGATGTTTCATTGAGTATTTTGGTGCATGAGCCAGACGCAATCTTTTATATTGTGCTATGGGATTTGTGGCCATTGTACCACAAGCTCGTACATTGATTAGGTGGCAATCGAGGTCAGTCTCTATTGGGGGAGCAATCAAAATGACCATGGTATTGGTTATGCAGTTGGGAATTGTTGTGGTGGTTGGTGTCCCTAGGATGAGTATTAATACTGTCTGGACAGTAATGTGATTGGTGTTCCTCTTGCTTGCAATGTCATCTTTCAATTAATTGTTCCAAAAGGGCTTCTGTATGCAGCGGCATGACTTGAAATGAGACGTTTTTGCTGGTACAAGGCCATTGTCAGGCACACATCTATCTGCTGAAGGTTCTCTGTTGCTGCGAGATTCTTGTGGGAGATCCAGGCTTCTGCAATGGTTGAAAGGATGCTACAATGGCAGGGATGATTGCAGTGCCATGGCTTCTGGAGCAGCCTGATTAACCAAGATTGACTGCTCGGCAGTGCCGATATCCACTTTTGTGGCCCTGAGCTTTGGCAAAGGCATTGATCAATTATTGCCTGTCTGTGAAATTCTTTGCTTGATCGTGGATACTGAGTTGGTAGAAAATAGGCCTTTTGGTCAAAAAAGTGTCTATTACTTGTTTGTGCTAGGAAGTTTGATCCTTATTTTGATATAATAACTGAATGTAAGTCAATACCTTACTGAGGAAAGCTGTGGGTTTATCACTGGCTTTGGGTGCAATGGCAGCAAGTTTACATTTTAACATCATTCGATAGCAGTCAGATGCAGATTGGACTGCGAGGAAATTCTTTGCATCTTCATAGCACTTCATTTCTTAGATCATATCGCTCAGTATGTCCTGTTTAAGATCACATAGTGTGCTCAATTCCACGTTGTTTGTTGCATCGTGAACAAGTTCATTTTCGAGGCATATGAAGAATCATTAAAGTTTTTGGAGCAGTGTGGTTCAAAGGTGATCATCTTGGACAATGGTAGTGTGATGAAATTCATTGTTTTTAATGGTATCTATAGATGGCGATTTGGGTTTGACATACAGTGGTGGTCTTGTATAGGTCAAAGCCGGCTCAGCATCTCTGTTGGTGTAGTTTGTGATATAAATATCTTGTGCATCTTCACAGGGAGGTGGGAAACTAGCTGGTGGTGGTGGCGAGGTTGGGGGATTCGCACACACTGCAGTAGCAGTCACCAAGAGTTGTTGCCATTGTTTGGCAAGGGTGGTGAAGTGGGCTTTGTTCAGTTAGTTTTTTTTGATGTCACATTGAACTTGACGTTGTTGAGCTTGGATTTGATCAGTGATGGCGCTGATTATTTGGTTTATCATTTGGACTGTTGAGACATTCTGGGGTAGATGTGCAATGGCATTGCTCACATTTTCAAGTGCATCAATGGCTTTGGAATCGAAATTTCGAACTGTGTAAGCATTTGCCATTGCGAGGCTTCTACATTGGTAGTGACTATCTGTTTGAGTGGTTGCAGAGGCAAGGGTTGGGTTAAGATTCACAAATTTATCCAAGGCGCCAGCACTGTCAGTTCCAGTAGGGTACAGAGCATTCCCTTGACCCAGACCCAAGAGAATGGCTGAACTCATCAGTGGGGTGGCATAGATGAGTTGTGTATTGTTGGTTTTAGCTCAGTTTTGTGAGAAGAAATAGCTAGGAATAAAGACTATGGGATTTGAAGGCTGTAAATTCACCAGAGGGGGCATGCTGGGTGGAAAAAGACCCTGTGGTTTGCTAATGAGGCTGGCAAAGATGTTGCCTGATTGTCAAAAGCTAGCTGACAGCTAGCAGCATTACTTGTAGTGATTGGCGAGTTTGAGCAGGATTGTGTTTGTTGCTTGTCTTTTGGCACATGTTTCATCTGCGGCATGGTTGTTAGGAATTTGCAAAAACTTTGGTGTATCCTTGAATGCAGGAGCAGGAGGGAGATTATTCAGAGTTCGCATCTGGGGTGGATGTAGCATAGTCATGGGAAAGCATCATGTCCTAACTAAGCACCTCACCATTGTTATATTTGAAAATGGATAAGGGGTTAAGGATCCCTGGGGCTGTTACCTGTCCTAGTCCATGAGTCGGAAGAGAATAAGAATCATCAGGAGAGATAGCCAGGGATCAAACTTAATGCAGGGGCTTTCAACCACTGAATATTTACCTGAAATGGATGAAGAGAGAAGTACTTAAACCCAATAATGAAGACCCAAATTGGTAAGCCTTCAGTTTCCTGATTTAAGTTGGTCAAGTAATATCTAAGAAAAGGAGTGAGGCTCTCTTTGCAATTTTACCTACACAGATAATTTTACCTTTGTGGCACAAAGCAGGGATTACTAAATTGAACTAGTATAATAATAAAGATACCCAATGGTGGGTGCGGTCAATGGAAAATCTCCCATGCAGATGAATACAAAACTAAAGGCATGGGGAGCAGTGACCAATGATTGATAAAAACTCACACAAACAACTATCGAATCTGAAACCTACAGTCATTACTTTGGTATGGTCAGCTTTGCTTGTTAGGGGGTGTGCCTGTGGGCGTTTCTCCAAAATGAACATGGGATAACAAAATGCACTAAAGTCGATGGAAACACATGACAGTAACCTGTGATGTACTTGGTCCACAATTTAATGCTGTAAAGTTTAATAGTTCATTGATCCTGAAGCCAATTCAAGCACTAAACGTCAACATAAGACTGATGTCAAATGTATTACACTAGATAATTCACTACTTGAAACATCAGGTGTGCATTGAGTTTAAAACAACAGTTAAGTATTCTGATGCTGGTCTGAAAAATGTAGACAAAAATGAAAAATTGATTGCCCGAATTCTTCTGATCAGAAGCATAAGCTACAAATACATTTTTGCCACAGAAAGATTTTCAGGAATCCTGAGATTATGAACGATAGGTGATGACCATGGAAATATGTAAAATCTGATTACGTATTTAGTTTATTTTTAAAAAACTGCAAATTAGTATTTAAGCAATAGCTTTGTAATGATCATCAATTGTTTCTAATGCAAGCTTTGATGAAGGTCAAGGCTTTTTTACACATAGTGTTGATCTAAAACATAAGTAATTTATATCAAAAGGAATACATCCTATCCTGTCTTCCATACCTTAGGATTTCCTGCTGCATGTGCAAGGGAGACTGTCCAGCCCAAAGCGACATTGACTCCAAAAGCTATTGGGAAAAATTCGAATCTTTGGTAGAACATTGCAAAGGATGTTAAAATCACAGATGCTGTACTCAAGACGATTTTGAAGAACAAAGTTGCTGATGAAATCCTGAATAAAATAAATGAGGAAAAACTATTCGTTATCCAATTAAAATTCTTCAAACAATTCAAGAATTCAATTAGTTCAACAAACATTTACCAAGATTATAAGATTACTGGAACGCCTACTCTAGTGCATAAGACTCAATAAATACTTAATTGTATAAAGTCATGGCATGATAATTAGAAGCTTACTGAGCTAGAATTCTTCCCGATTTCCTTATCGATGGCAAGGGCTTGCGCAAACCAGATATGCCGGCTTCAGCAAAGATCATAGAGAGTGAAGAGAGAATGCCAATGGAGGTAAGCATTGACTTTGCTATATGACTATCATAGTTGATCCAGCATGAAAAGCTTGATGGAGTAAGACCACGGTAGCATATCAAGTATGTCAGCATTGTGCTTGTAAGACCTATAACTTTTAATAAAGTATCAAAATGCAACTATAGTTTCACACAAAATCTCACTTGCTGTGATTAAACACGAATATAGCTTGAATCGAAACGTATTACACGAATTAACCATATTTGTTAGAGTGGAATACACACACATGCTTTCCAACATCACTAGAACCATATGAATGTAATAAAATATGATCATCAAAATTCCAGTGGACTGGCATATTAGCTGAAAGCTCAGGAAATCATCTTTCAGTTTAAAAATTAACAAAATATCAGCCAACTTCATTATCGATCCTTGATACAAAGAACATAACTAAGATGTGACTCAAACCAAGCATTATGTCTTGAGCACATTGAATTTGATGCAGCAATAATTTTGGCCAGAAACAAACCATAAATTAGCATAACAAGTTAGAGTTGATTTAGGTGTCGCCTGTGAGAATAAAATCATTGAGATATGTTTCATTAAAATAATGACAGAAAGGGTGATGTAACATACATCCACAAAATTTTTGATACAAAACTGAGAATGTTTAGTGAATCTAACATTGCCAAAATATTAGATAAATATCTAAGTGTGGTCCATAATGATGGACTTTTTTATTATAAAGGTTTTTCTTAATTTGCCATTTAGTACAGAGTAAATTTTGCAGCACATTACTATTGCCTTAAATTTGCATATCCTTTTCAGATATGTTAACTGTAAAACTGTAAAAAAACTGTAAAAAACTGTAGAAAAGTATCGATTTTTGATTGAATTCACGTCATCATACCAGCTCACTTGAAACATGATAAGTTTTTCCAGAATTTTTCTTTGAAATAACTTTGTGAACCAGTTTTGTTGTGTTTTATTTCTTCAACTGAACTTTTCAAATTTTCTCTCACAGAATCGTTTTTATTGTGGTTTGCTCAGATTCTACTTTCCATTTTTTGTTGAATTCTTTACATTATCCATTTGAGAATTGAATTCCCACAGGAGTAATTACTATGTGGGCTATTCCCAAGTGGATGCATTCTTGAATGAGTGAATTCCGAATGAGGTGATTGTCAGTTTAGCAACCAAAAATTTGTTTTTTTCCGAATATGTTTCTTTTTTCTCTCCATTTGTACATGTGTTGCTAATGCTTTTGTTTATGTACGTTTTCATTATTTCAGCTTCGTCTCTGCTTTCTTTCACTGTTTTGTTTTCATTTATTTCTTTTTTGCTCATGAAATAATGCACTACAAGTTGTGATTCTTGATAATAGTCGCTTCTATTATACATTTCCACATCTTTCCTATACAGTTCCATGTGCTTAAGTGTTGGTATGAACATAAATAACATGACCAAAAGAATGCTTGAAAAAACAAAAGGTCAAGAGAAAAAGAATGTAGATGATAATGAAGGCATTAGGAACAAGTAAGGATTGGTGGAAAAGCATTGCTCATGAAGAGAAAGGATAATAAAAAAGCGACCTAGGTAAAGCTTAAAGCAAGAAGAAATGATTTGAAAAAGAATAAAAAAAAGGAGCTGAAGAATAGAAATGGAGAAAAATAGAGAAACAAATTGAAATTGAAGATGGAAAGTATGTGAACAATGAAGAGAAAATCGCTAAGGATAAAATTGAATAGGAAATTAAGCATTCCAAACTGTGTAAGAATTACATGGACGACTACGGTTATTAAAAATTACAACTACAAGAGCAAAAAAAAGATGAAAGTTGATGAAAAGAATGAAAGTAAGCAGAGACAAAAAATGAAAATGGAAACGAATATACATGAACAACAATATAAGCAATCCACACAGAAAATATTAGAAAAAAGAAATACATACAAAGAATATTTTGTGATTACGAAGCAAATATGAAGAAAGTAGTATTATATTCTTTATCTCTCACCTGAGAATCAAGCAGTTTGGAATCTGGTATTCGATAATGAGCTCACTTGGAAATTGCTCACATGGAAATTTCTCACTTGAGAATCACTCAAACGAGAGCAGCTTATCTAATCTCATTAAGAAGTATGCTTTCAGAATACTGACATCTTTTTGTGTGACACTTTACATTTTGCACACTATAGCTTTTTGTATAGCCGATTATCAGCTTACATCGTCAAAAGCATCAAGAGTGCTGATGTTATCGACAATCCACCAACCCACATACTACCAAATGTGTTCATTGTTTTTGCCACTATTTGTACAGTTCTTGACATTGGACTCTGAAACAGCCAATAATTGAGCTGTTTTTTCAATTATAAAAACAAAAAATGTTCTCACACATGGGATCCTTGTTCCATTATTTGTTCCATACCCATTAAAACATTCAACAGGAATAGACCCATTACCGAGTCCTGGCACACAATGATCTGTGGTACATTGCTCGAGTGTAGCAAATGGATTGGCTAGATTGATACCTGAATCACTGAAAGCCAAATCAAGATTTATCGTATACATCCTTTTTCTCTGAGTCATTCTGCATATTAATCAGAACCAATAAAAATATTTGACAGACACATATTCAGTTGGTTAGAATCTAAAAGTTATGATCAGTAGTCAACAGGAGCAATTTTTTTTGCCATGGAACATTTTTGGTGCCACATAAAGTGAAATAAATAGCATTGGAGCTTTCTCTGTGCAGATTAGGAGGCAATATTTGAAAAAGTGGCATGCAGGATTTCAGCTAGATAAAAGTGTACTCGCAATAATGAAGAAGTGTCAGTGGAATGAAGTGAACAGCAGAGTATAATGAAGAGAATACCTTGCAGATCATAATACTGAAACAGTATTACCTCCCTGGGTGACACTCATCTTATAATGTTATAAACACTTGAGCATAGTGGGTTATCGGAGGGCAATTAACAGGGCAGGACTTAGGCTACAGCTTATTCCTGGGCTTAGGCTCACTCTTAGGCTTAGGCATTATTTAGACTTGCGCCCTAAACCTAAGCATAAGCATAAGCCTGAGTCCAAAGCTCAGTCTGAGCCTAAGAATAAGCCTAAGCTCCATCCTGTTAATTCCTCTCGGATAACCCACTATGCTGAAGTGCGTATATTGTTATAAGATGGGTGTGAACCGGATTTCTGTTTTCGATAATTAGAACATCAATATCATTCCATTCCAAACTTACCATATATTTCTGGATAATCATCATCCACTGTGCATGGTGTGGAACGTAGGAAGCATGCATCTTCTAAAGCTGCATCTATAAACATCGAGGGGTTGATAAATACCATGCATCACTACACCAACTGTTGGACTTCTTGTATTACAATATAAAAATGAAATTCTAAGAGTATATAATCGGTCCAGTGAGAAAAATGTGGTTAGCCAGTGAATATCTTGCAATTTATGTCCGAAATAAAAAACGATAGTCCATTTTTTCAAGATCTCAAATGGAAATCAAGATCATTTAGACTAGTAATGTGAATGTGTCCTAACGAGCAGCTTTAGCTGTTTAATGCAATGACTTGTTTATTATACTTTCAGAAGCACTTATAGTCTACTATGCAATTTTTATTCTAATTGACGTGAAGCTTTTCGTCAAGCCCAAAGTGCTATGCTTGATCATGATAGTGTCGTTTTGTAACCACATTATCAGTTAGTTTTCTCAAGCGAAAATCGAGGGGTATATGGAACAATGATTTCACCAATGTTATTCGACTGAAAATGTGAATTTTCCATCATTCCTCATATTGTGTTTTTTTATCTGTCATCATCTTTACTGTGTATTTTTTGTATATATAACACATCGTCTGGTGGCCAAGATTTTATGTTGTTGACATGAATTCCTCTCCATTTTATATTTCTGTTACTTGTGTTACTGCTATTCTTTCTGCATAGTATTTTTGCAGTGTTACTAGTTGGGTGTACTCTACCCTACTAATTGTATTACACTATCATTATGGACTGTAAAATCAAACTAGAAAAGTATATAGACCCCTAATTCGTGAAATTCAGAGCTAATAAATGCAAAGGACATGACATTTTTCATGAATTCAGACCAAATACACACAAAACATAGTAGCACTCTTCCCTAATTTTTCCGGCTAGAAAGAAGCAATGACATCACACGTGGGACATGAAGAAAAAGTTACAGGAACTTTGCCCGCCCAAGTCTCTATCAAAACTCGAGATAATGTGACACATATAATACTTTTAGAATCAGCTCAATGAGATCTATTGATTGATGTGCAACATAACTCATTTAGGGCAAAAACCCATATTTAGAGCAGAAGCCCCTATTTCAGGGGTGTCCCAGGGCCCAAAAAATCTCTTCCTTCAGCCATTCTATTGTTTGTGTTCTTTGTTATTATGCTATGCCACCCATTGCGCCCCTTTGGATGTGAGAAGTCTGCCTTGCCAATAAAGCTGAAGCTGCTCCTTCAAGCTTTGTAGAGCTAGTCTGTTTGATAAATGGAATTAACAATCAATATAAAAAAGTAGAAAATTCATATGATACATCGCACAAATTGCATTCTCCTTTGCTCTGATCATTCCACTAGTTCCAGAACCAGCCGCAGGAAGGCTAATATTTTTGTGGGGCCAGAACTTTCATAGAAACTACCCACAAAACACATGCTTTTTTTACTTTTCTCTAGTATAGTAATGATAGCAAGAGAATTCTTTCTTCATTATGATTCTCCATTTCTCAGCCGTACAGTCATGTAAAACTAATATAGGGCTTTTTTCTGCCCATAGACACACAACAAATGAAAAATACAGTATTCATAATGCCACGTTTCAGTGGTCTACCTACTACCTTCCTCAGGTGGAAATAAACTCTTTTTACAAAATTTGCAGGTGGAAGAAATTGAAGCCTGGTCATTTGATTGAGAGTCTAGAGCACTACCATTGGGCCATCAGGGCCAGTAGTAACTTATTTGGAAGTGCTATATATCCTGATTCGGGGGTACTAGTTCAGATTTGGGTTCCTGTTTGTTGCCCTTCTAAGAAATGCATGGTTCCATATGTGGCCTATCTCAATACTCTCACTACCTTCATTTTTTGGCCCCTCTTTTTCCATCTCAATGGTTTCCCTGATCTTCCTTTTGTATGCATAAAAAATGTAGGTAATAAGAGCATTGAAATAGGCCACATATGGAACCAGGCATTCCTTAGAAGGGCAACAGATAAGAACCCAAATCTGAACTAATACCCCTGCTAGTCAGGATACAGGGAACTCCCAAATAAGTTACTACTGGCCCTGATGGCCTAGTCGTAGCATTCTGGACTCCCAGTCAAACGACCAGGGTTCAATTCCTTCTACCCCTGAATTTTGTAAAAAGTGTTTATTGTCGCCTGGGGAAGGTAGTAGGTAGACTACTGAAACATCACATTATAATCAAGGTATGGTTTGTAGAACAGAAGCCTGATGTTATTTTTATGTGATCCTACAGTCAAGAAATCGAGAATCATAATGTTATACACCAATTGCAAGGAACTTTTTGCCGAAAGATTTTTTCTTCATCAGGTTTTTTGTTCTTCTGATTGGTGGAGGATCAGTACCCAATTCTCAGTATCTTCTGGCCTGAACATATTTACATACATCAAAATGCACAATATGCATAGGAGTTCTCCCACACAACTTAGAAGGCTCCATTTCAGAGAAAAAATGTTTAAGCCTTTGACATGATATATTTATACCAGTGTGTAGTACAATAATGTTGTTCTCTATGGGTTTATGTTGATTGCTGACTTTATCTAACAACATACAGGCTAGCTCTATGAAGCTTTTTGCTGGGCTAAAGCTTTATGGGCTAGGAAACATATTATGCACATGCTTTAGGCCCAGCAACTAGGGGGAGTACTCTAGACAGTTGTTTATCTCAAAAAATTGTCAATAAATAATAAATAGAGGGGTTTACCAGGCTAATATGGAATGATTCTGCAACAAAAAGACTTCTGAAATATACCGCATGTTAGCCGAACCAGTATTATTCAAAATTTTCTTAATTACAGTAAACTCATAATCATCAAACATATCAACAATAAAATGTATACTTATTTCGATGTTTTATTTTTGTTTCTCATTTGAATTTGCATAAACCATGTGCATGTTATTCAGGCCACAAAGGCATATTCCTATTAGTGATTACATTTTTGTCCAAAAACAAAGGTTGTGTTTTTTGCCAGATCTTCTCTGCCTGACTAACAGACTTATTGATTGATCCATTGAAAGGGCTTACCATTCTAAACAGGCCTATGACACAAAGCTCCTGGACTAGATTTCCCCTGACACCTCTCACCTCTGCCTCCACCTACATCACCTCCTCTCCATTTAACAATTATTCCTCAATCTTGCACTTTGTTGGGCCTAATTTAAATATTTTGACTACCATGGGAATTGGAACAGTTGCACTATATTTGAACATTTGCTCTAAATGGGTCATGTTGGCTACCAATCCATAGATCTCATTGAACTTATTTCAGGAGGTACCATATATGTCTAATCATCTCCAGTTTTGATGGAAATATGGGCAAGCCAAGTTTCAGCAACTTTTTCTTTCCACCCCCTGTATCATGCTATTTTCTAGCTGGAAAAATGTTACTATATTTTGTGTTGTTTTTTCTGAATTTTTGAATGACATCATGAAAAATGTGGTATAATTGCACATATTTGCTCTGAATTTCACCTAGGTTGTGAAGAGTATAGATTATGCCACAGAAATACAGCTCAAGCTTGGCTATCTGCTGGCCGAGACCCATGAGATTTAAAATGCATTATGGTGTCTGGTCATATGCCCTAGATCACTGTGTAAACGTCGAAAAAGAATTCTACAACAGGGGTCAATGTGATTATTCTTCTGAATTGTTTCCTGCATGGAAATACACAATCAACAAGCAGGGCTCATGTGTATTGATTTCTCACATCTGTAAAACTATTATTGTCAGTGTCAATACCCTAGGGTGAACTGCAGAGAACTTCAAAGAGTGAATTGTCAATTTTTGAAGTTGATGAGAAAGTATTAGTATCGTTTAATTACTGTACTATCCACTAGTATGTATAAATAATGTCAAAAGGTGAGACATTCATTCTCTGACATAGAGTGTTGCAACACATGTGGGAAAACTCCTATGCATACTGTGCATTATGCTGTGTGCACATATGTTTAGGATAGAAGATACAGAGAATAATAAAAAGTAAAAAAAACATGTATTGTGGGCACTTTGTTTGAAAGTACTGGTGTCACATGGGTACTAGCTTCCACAAGCTGGCACTGGGACTGGTTGTATGATAAGGGCAAATGAGAAAACAATTTGTTTGATGTATCACATGATCTTTCTACTTGTTGTATTGATTGTTTATTCCATTCAACAAATAGAGTAGCTCTATAAAACTTGAAGGAGCAGCTTTAGCTTTATCGGCCAGGTAGACTCCTAGCACCCAAAAGAGGGAAATGGGCAGTGATGCATAATAACAAACAGCGCAAACAACATAATGGCTGGAGGGAGGCATTTTTAGGCCCTAATCAAAATTTGCAGATGCCCCTGAAAAGGGGACTGCTGCACATAATTTGGGTTTTTGCACTAAATGGGTCATTTTGGTAATCAATCCATAGATCTTATTGAGATGATTCCGAAAAGTACCATATATGTTTTATTATCTCGAGTTTTGATGGAGATGTGAGAGGGCCAAGCTCTGACAATTTTTTCTTTATGCCTGAGGTGTGACCTCATGCCCCTCTCTAACTGGAAAAATGACCTCACAGCGGTTGGAAGAAGGCTGACTATGTTTTGGGTGTACTTTCTCTGAATTTTCGAATGATGTGAAAAGTGTTCAATCTTTTGCAGGTATTTGCTCTGAATTTTATGCCTAAGGGGATTTCTATACTACTAATTAGTTTCAGAATTTGTTTAGGTACTTTCCTGTTGTCACTTTTTTGGAATCAACTTTCAGGCAGGAAAACTATTTTACACTAAAGAAAATAGAGAAAGTTACCAGCTACTTGACTGGTCCATTGCTTAATCGTGAAAGATAGTTCACTGCATGAGCAGCTGCATTTTCGCTAGCCCATTATTCAATTTTTCTACTCTGGGGTCCTACGTGTTGAAAACTTGTAGCCAGGTGGGTCGTTTTTCTGGATAACCAGTGCAAAATGGTTCCTTTTTCAATCAATGATAACACTCTGAACTTACAATGCAGTGCATTCATTTATATCTTAGGATGGCAAATGTAGCAACAATAAAAATGATTTCCATTTGATAAACAATTTTCATAGAAATGGAAGACTTTATACTGCAGAAAATATAAGAATTTTCCCACAAAAACCAGAACAGCAACATGCTAATCGATTGGATCCGACTATATTGACACTTATGCACATTTTATCTGATTATTGATGGCAAAAATTTAGTCAGCTTGTTAGTTCCTGACATACCAGAAAGTTTTCCACATAAATAATGCCAAAGTTAATGTAATATCGCATGAGAAAATTTTCCTGGGAATCTGTAGAATCTGAGAGCAACTCACCTGCATCAACCTTTTCGAAGGTCCATATGTCTTCCGGATCATCAGGTATGCAATCATCAAAAACCCATATACCTGCATCTAGAGAAACTACACAATCTTCTGGTTCTTCATCCCCAACTCGGATATGGAAACAGGTCTCTGACTTGCATACGTCAGGTTGATTTTCTCTTTGGACAAAGATTAAACCAGAATTATAATCCCCTATGTAATTTTCACACCAATGCCAAGTATTATTCATTATCCGGCATTCACATTCCGATGTGTACCAATTCGATTTCCCTGTCCACTTGAAGCTACACCTGATTGGTTCTACCAGTGATTTTGTGTCGATACCCGAATTCGACATATAGTAACGTGCATCTATACATATAAAAAATTATAAGTTTCTATGAAATAAAATTTATATTTACATTCTAGCGACCTGCATGGGCAGCCCAGAATGGCTGTGTTGCAGGAAGTCTTCACAAATGAAGCTGCGTCTCAACTATAAGGCCTGCAAAACCAGTGGAGCTGTGTGTGAAACATTCTGTTCAACCTTTTCATTCCAGATAAGATATTCTACTGATGAGAAGAATTTTTGAATTTTTTTTATACTGTTTCTTATTTGCATGAACCCATTCTACCTGACTACACAATTCCCTGCACCAAAACTGTTAAGTCTGCAAAACAAGTGAGTTTAGCATTCAACATTGTTTCTGTTTAAATCTTAGAACATATTATAATTCTCTATTATGTATAATGGTTCTTGTACAGCAGGTGGTAGAGTTTTATAAATCATTCATCTAAGCCCCAAAATAATATTTCCGAAATGAATCAGCAACTGAAAAAAAACCATCTTTTTTCAGCTATCATCCTGCTAATGGTGAAAATACAACAAAAATAATTTTCAAATGATCTAAAGCTTAGAGAAGCACGTTGCAAAAAAGTTTTTATGCAAGTACATTACCAATGTGCATATCATTATTTCAAGTGCAAAGGATAAGAACTACATGGCCTTTGAATATTACAGAATAGTGGGATATAATTATTTTCTAAATTTACTTTAAGGATACAAGACTGAATTTTCCAGCCTATTCTGTCATTTACAAGTAGGAAAAAACAAGAATAACATCAAACGCAGGTAAAAATTTGAACATGAGGCAAGCTAGGAAAGAAGAATCTGGGTTGTTGGACAACTTGTGTCATTAAGTTATACCAATGATGTTTTGATTATTTTCCAAACATTCACAAAATTCAAAAATATTTGAAGATCCCCCAACATATAAACCTTCGAAAAGCTGTCTGTAAGTACTGCAATCTGCCTGGAAAGTTTTTTTTCTACAAATTCACAGGACAATTTCTGTTAGTGATAAAAAAATTACATGCACAAGAGATGGATATTATATACCAATTATATCATCATATTTACTATTTAGGAACTTGATGTGCTAAAGTTTTTATGATGCATTGCTGTTATCAAAAGCAGCTATGGAACGCTCTGTTCTCCACCTGACATTTGTATCTGCCATTTATGTCCCCATTTCAGTTAAACAGCAAGTGAATAAATTTACATAAAACACTTACATTGAACTTCTCCACATGGAGAACCACCAAGCCATAGTATGAGTAGGAGAAAAGAAATCTGTAACACAGCTAGTGACATTTTTTGTAACAATGTTATTGCAAAGCTTCAAATCTACAGTGTAGGAAGCCATTAAATATCATAAAATTCCTTAGAAACAAGTGTATGAAATTTGGTGCATATTTTAAGCAACATTTTAAAAAAATGATAAGAAGCAGGACGACATTAAAGTGCTTATTCATTATTTGCCTGGAGACCAAAGAGGTCTTACGCCTATTTTTAACACAAAAGTGCGTTCATGTGAGTGAGAGATATGACATATTCTAATTCATTAAATTGCTTGTCATTCATTGATTGAGTAGCAGATCCGCAACCTAGTGCACATCTGCTACCTAGTGCACGACCGCTACCATAGTCACATCTGCTACCAGACATGAAACAATATGAAAAAGATTTTGCCATCATTTTCATTAGGGTTTTCCGAATGAAAAAAAGATTAAAAGAAAACGAAAACATGAATGACGGTAGGCAGTCTGTGTTGTGAAAAATATTTCTTTTGTCACTTTTATGGAACTGTGTGCAAAAATGGTTGAAAAGACATAATACTATATGGAGAGTTTACCGAAATATAAGTCACTAATGAGTAAAGGAGTGTAATAAAACCATCAGAATAACCACACAGACACACAGTAACGAGTCGAAAATATAATTAACCTATCAAAGTAACCACACAAGCATCTCGGGTCACAGAAAATACCAGTGCACATTTCTCACTCATAACGTGTACAATTATGGACTTCGGTGATGCAAATATCGTTTTGAGTTCAAAATTGATAAAAAAACTATTATTCAATATGGGTCTCAAGTGGATCAAGGACGGATCTATGAATTTCGAAAAAAAACGAAGATTCTTCGTAATGGCAAAACTAATGAGTACTGGATTTGCGTCGAATGTGAAAGATTAACAGCAAATAGTGTTGAAAATCGAGAACGACCATGTCAAATTACAGTGATTAATGGTCGAATAATCAAAAGCCCTGACGTTGGCCATCAGAGTCTTTGTACAGGTAAATCAATTTTGATCAATCCACCACAGACAAACGACCAAATCAAAAATCCGCAGTTACAGGTTTTTCGTGATTATTTTCAGCAAACGTGGATCCATGGCCAGTTCCCCATTTCCATGTGGAGTCATTGGGATAACCCAGCGCCAAGAACAACAAATCATGCTGAGGGTTATCATAACCGTCTGAATCTGGCAGAGGTTCGTGACATGCATTTGGCAGTATGCAACTTCTTGCATTTACTTCAACCAATGCATAATCGCGACCAAATTCATGTTAGAAATCTAAAGCGTGGGGCATACATGCCAAAGCAACGAGATGAAGTAAATAGTGCTTTGGACAATAGAATTCGTAATTTATGTAACACTTTCACTGAAAATACGGGTAATATATAGCAAGTAGAAAATTTTGATGCAAATGTTTAGCAACCGCATGTTTTCCAATTTTCAATGAATGGAATTCATCATTTTTTACGGTATATGCGTCATCTAATTGGTAAAAAATCGCGAGTTGTTTTAAATGAGCCTAATAATTTGTAAATGCATACTGTATGTTCTCTTATAATAGAATCTTGCCTACGTAATTCGATGCAAAATTAAATGTGACACATATTCCTTTGCCAAAAGTAGCGGATGTGCACTAGGTAGCGGATCTGACTAAGGTAGCAGATGTGCACTAGGTAGCGGATGTGGCACGGACTCTCATCCATTAGGTTGCAAGGGTACTTCTCTTGTTCAGTGCCAATGTTACTACCTTGTAATAAGTTAAAAAACAGGGTCATTCACATCATTTTCTAAATAGCCACGTATGGATAATGATAGAAATTAATTTAGATAAAATGACGAAAGAGAATTGAGAATACAGATTCAAAGTTTGCTGTGGAATGTGTGAAAGGACAGTGAATAATAGGTGGATATTGGGAAAGCATAAGACAGTGTTTAGAATAAAATGCAAAGTTATAGAAAGTCGATCAGGTGGAATGCTGTTTCTTCAATCCATTCTATTATAATAAGCATGATATGACCAAAGACAGTACAAAAAAACGACGAAATGAACTCGACTGAAACAGTTCCCAGGATGACATCAAACCCATAATAAACAGTTATGAAAAATTCACATGTATGGAAAAAAATATGAAAATACACAAACTTTTAAGAGACTTGATTAGAGGGAAAAATACTGGAAACAGGTCGTATCAGTTTAGCTTGAATGTTGTATATAATCCCCATGATTCAGGTGCATAAATTCAAAACTCTGTTTGAAGCATCTTTTTTTAGATAAAATGAAACATGAATGTTAAAACAACACCAATAGTAAATGATGTGTCAGGACTTTTAAATTATTTTTTATATGCTGGTCACAGTTTAGATGGCACAAGCAGATTATGGCTCTGGTGGTAGCAGCTGTGGATATTTAAATTTCAGTGCACACGACATGCAATCATATTATTTAATGTCATTTTTCTCTGATGCAATCTGCTTTGTTAGGTCAAAAGTTAATGTTGGATTCATAATTTTGAAACAGTATAGATAATAATAGTATCCACAGTGGTTTCCATAAAATTGTTTACAGTCTACCATCTGGAAGTTTTGGTCAATTCCAGGTCTGAGTTTCATCCAAGAAATCTGGGTGAAAGATCGAAAATTATTCTTAAAACTCGCATGATCAACACTTCATTTTCATCGAAATTCACTATGCTTAACACACAATGCTCTCCGAACAACAAAGTTTTTAACTCTTTCTACAGGCAGAAAAGATGTTCAGATGGCATGGCAATGCCTATTTGGTAGAAAAAGCTCAACAAATAAACTTGGATAGAACAATGTAGTATTTCGTTATATATTGTTTATGGCATGGCAAAACTGTCTATATTTTAACACTATATAGATAACTCAACATATACAGCTCTGAAATAACACTATAAATACTTACCATATACGTGATAGAGCTTTTCATATTGAATGCATACAATTGGACATACATGGTTTTGCTATCTTTTACAGAATGACATAATTAAAAAGTTGAAAAAGTCTAGATTTTCAAAAATGTGATTTAGATGGTTTTTGATGGTACTGACAATATGATGAGAAAAGAACCATGTGTTAGTCATCAGGTCTTGTTACTTCAGCAGTGTATTATATAATAGAAGATCAGTACAGGTATTAGCAATACTTCCTAGAAAAACCTAGAAAAAACTGTTAACTGTAAAATCTAGAAATTTTGAACATTGAATTAGAAACAATGCTATTTCCTACTTAAGTGGAAAGTATCAGTTTTAATCATGATGATTTTCAATGAAATTGTGACAACCAAGATTTTTGGGGTCAAGCGGAAACATTACTGAAATGAATGCCATTAAGTTTTGCGGCTGAAACCCAGTTCATACGTCTGCTCGTTGCTCGGCTTGCAGAACCTCGAGCACAAAAACTTTGCTCGCCGAGTATGCTCTTGTTTATTATTTAGGGTATTTGTTTTGGCTAAAACAGTTAGATCCGACGTGGATGCCAGATCAGTTGGTGACAACCTAGCAATGCAGTGGGAAGTTTGGCAATACTGAAGTCGAAAATCAGCATTTCAAGTAACTCTTCATCAGATGGTTACAGTTCTGAGGTCATTGTCCCCAATGAGTCCATAATGAGAGTCGGGGAATGATATTTTGTTTTGAAAGTTGATCTGGCTGAGCAAGCCCAAATACAAATGGAACAAAAGGTGCAGGTTGCACCTGTAATCAATATCTTCGAGATCAATAACTTTGGTGGCAATGGCTTCCATTTTGATTTCCTGAAAGATGATGGGCCCTATGGCGAATGGGTTACAAATATATGCATTCTGGGGTCTTTGTCATAAGCAGGTTCTTTTTTCAGTAGGAGTTGATGCAATCGACCAAATCAGTGGATGGTGCTCCATCAATGGATTTGGAATGAACGGCATACATGTAATTTGGGTGGAAGTACTATGGGAACCCCCCAAAATTCGTCGACCATGTGGCTAGCCATTGGGTAACCCCACCCCAGGATTCTCTAATCCTATGGCTAGCCATATGGCAGCCTTAGAGACTTCCATGCTTTTGGTTGGAAAAAAACTGAAAAATGTCAATTTTTTGATGATAAATGCCAATTCTTGAACAAAAAATTGTCAAAAACGTCAATTTTCTCAGAAACTTCGTCAGGAGGCATGATCATATCAGAAGTGGATGTTGTTTTACGATAGCTGGGTGCTTGGGCATTGATTCTCATGGGGGCAGCTGAAGTCATGGGTGGTGCCAGTAATGCAAGCAGGGCTTCAGATGATTGCAAGCTGGCATGAGACGAGTTAATTTTTGTGGTAATCCATGACATTGGCACCACATTATAGTGGATATGTTATACACAGGGGGTTGTGTAATCATAGTCCAGATAGATTGCCTAGGAGTTCTGAACATTATCACTATTTCTAGAAAAACAATAACCTTGGTTATAGTTTCCACATGAGTTGGTTATAATATCCACATTTCCTTGCAAGGTCAGTCCACCGTATTGGTGTCACCATTTGCGCTGGCCCCTCACGTCATTGGAGTTGATCCTGAAATAGGTTGGGTGCAACTGCAGCGCATTATAATTTGGCCGATTTTGATCAATTCGATGTTTGATTGAGTATTGTGGTGCTTGAGCCAGATGCAATCTTCCATATTGTTCACATGGGATTTGTGGGCATTGCATTAGAAGCTCATACGTTGATTAGGTGGCAATCGAGGTCAGTCTGTATTGGCAGAGCAATCAAAATTATCATGATATTGGCCATGTGGTTTGGAATTGTCGTGGCGGTTGGCATCCCTAGGATGAGCATTAACTTTTTCTGGACAGGAATGTGATTGGTGTTCCTCTTGCTTGCAAGGTCATCTTTCAATTAGTTTTTCCAAAAGGGCTTCTGTATGCAGCAGCATGACTTGCAATGAGACGTTTTTTGGTGGTACAAGGGCATTGTCATGGAAGACACCTATCTGCTGAAGGTTCTCTGTTGCTGCAGTATTCTTCTGGGGGATTTAGGCTTCTGCAATGATCGAAACGATGCAACAATAGCAGTGATGATTGCAGTGTCATGGCTTCTAGAGCAGCCTGATTAACCAAGATTGGCTGCTCGGCAGCGCCGATCTCCACTTTTGTGGCCCTGAGCTTTGGCAATGGCATTGTTCAATTATTGCCTGTCTGTGAAATTCTTTGCTTGATCGCGGATACTGAGTTGGTAGAAAATAGGCATTTTGGTCCAAAATGTGTCTATTACTTGGTTGTGCCAGAAAGTTTGATCCTCATTTTGATATAATAACTGAATGTAAATCAATACCTCACTGAGGAAAGCTGCGGGTTTCTCACTGGCTTTGAGCACAATGGCAGCAAGTTTTTGCTTTAACATCATTTGATACTAGTCAGATGCTGATTGGAACATGAGGAAATTCTTTGCATCTTCATAGCATGTCATATCTTAGATTGTATCACTCAGCTTGTCCCGGGTAAGATCACATAGTGTGCTCATTTCCACAGTGTTTGTTGCATCATCAACAAACTCATTTTCAAGGCATATGAAGAATCCTAAAAGTTTTTGGAGCAGTGTGGTTCAAGAGTGATCGTCTTCGACAGTGGCAGTGTGATGAAATTCATTGTTTTTTAATGTATCCATAGATATCGATTTGGGTTTGAAATGCGGTGATGGTCTTGTATAGGCCAAAGCCGGCTTAGCATCTCTGTTGGTGTTGTTTGTGATATAAATATCTTGTGCATCTTCACAGGGAGGTGGGGAACTAGCCCGTGGTGGTTGAGAGTTTGGGGGGTTGGCACATACTGTGTTGTAGTGTGTTTTCCGCCGATTTTCGTCATTATTGTCAAAGGGCGTATGAGGCCCCCAGGTGGCAAGTGGAGAGAGCAACGCGGACCACTAGCAGCCGTCTTACTGTAGTGCACGTCGGTACGCGTGCGCTGGTCTCTCTCAATCATTATTATCGTTATATTTTTTATGCGTTATATGTACTAGTTGTGCGCCCCGCTGGCCACCACTAGTTTATTATTAGTTGCCTCCCACCACGCAACTCCTTCTCTTGTTCTCGTCCCAGTGCGTGGGAGTAGATTATTGTGTTATTATTTTTCTCGCCCGTCTTCGCCTTGTACACGTAAGTGTTTTGTGTGTTTTTATTGCATAATATTAAAAGGTAGAAAACTCTCGCCTTTCGATCTTACGTGATAAGGGAGACAATTAAGGAAATCAGACTTTCTTTAATTGGTGGGATATTTTAGTGTTGGGGTTTAAGTACAAGTAATTAGGTTATCGGGTAAACGTGGGTGTGGGAAACACGTACATTAAGGACGCAACCTCGGAATCCCAATCCTGCCTCACTCTCAACAATTGCTGCCCCGCCCACGAATACAACACTGGTGACCGCTTGGATTGTACACTTCCTTTCCCCGCCGTTGCGTTGCATCCGAAAAGCTCAAAGATTCCAAAATTCGACTTTGCCGCAGCTGCGCTCAAGGTTACAGAAAAGGTTACTATACCATACCAAAAAAGATGCCGAAAGTAAGCCATACACCGCCAGACCTCACACGTCTACCGTCCCGGTCCAGCTCCCCGAACGCCGCCACAGCCGCCCGCCCCGCCCTGAGTTTTGATCAAATGTTTTTGCGGCGACTGTAAAATATTGCGCAATCAACAGCAGTACCCATGGTAAGCCTCCTGCCCCATAATCCACCCTTAGCTACTTCCAGTACTCCTGCGCTGGACGGGACAGCACAACTGCAAGTACCGCTCATTCCCGCAACTGCGGGGATAATCAATCCACAAACCCCGCAATTGCTAAATCAAAATCCTCTCATCGCCGCCGTAAATTTCCCTAATGCGCCCGCTGTACCACAAGCACCGCCGCCAAGCACCGCAGCCCGAAATCACGAGGATCAAATCGTCGCCAGAACCGATTCTTCCGAATCCTTTGTCAATATCGATCCACCGCAGGCCCCGGCCGCCACCCGCACTTCAACAAGCAATCACCGCAGCAGCATAGCAATCGCAAATGCCAACGAAATTCAAAATTTTCGAATTGAAGCACGTGACGCATTGGATCAACTCAGCACCTCCGCCGTGCGCATCACCAACAATGTTCCTACTGTACAAACGATTGATCAAATCATTGGCGCCGTTTCCGATCAATTTCAAGCCCAGCAACTACGCGTCCAACGTGAAATCCAGGAACAAACCAAAGCCACAAACGCGAGCTTCGCCGCACTCGCCGAGCAAATGCAACGGTTGATTTCTACAACCGCTGCCGCAACTAATGCACATAATCCGCCCACACCAAGACTGCCGCCGGTGTCCACACGGTTTCATGGCGAGGAAACGCGAGACATCTATATCCCAAACGAAACTCTCCCTGAAACTGAACTGGCTCAAGTCTTTGGCGGATTGCCACATCAGGTCAAACCTAAAGTGCCGTCGACGGACACCCTGTACAATAACGAATTTTCCCGCACCGCACGCCGAGACGAAGAATTACACTGTTCCGCGCTTCAAAGACGCCAACCACCCACGGCAAACCATTTTGGCTTCTCAGACTACCCACCGGACGCTTATTACGACCACCCCCAACCGTGGTACGACATGCCGCGCACATCTCATCGCGAAGAAGATAGCCGCATCAAAACAATTGTTGACAACATGCATCCGTTGCTCATTGACGGAGCCGCGACAAATAAACGTCTGCTACGCTTCTTCATCTGCCTGGAAAACGAGTTTGGCTACGACGCCTCCAACCATGTAAAGATGAGCGCACTACGCCGACTCACCCGCGATACGCCAAGCGATATGATTCAAGGTATGACTCGGTACCAAGACGCCAAAAATTTGCTCATGTTCCAACTTGCTCCGGATTGTAATCAAATGACCCTCAAACATGAACTCGCATCAATCACCCCAGAAGTTGGAGAGGAACCCGCGGCGTTCTTGAGTAAGGTAATGACTTATATACAATTATTGTATCAGCATGAAGATCAAACCTTTCGGCACAAACAAGTAATTGACACTTTTTTGACAAAAATGCCTGTTTTCTATCAATTAACAATTGGCAAACAAGCGAAAGACTTCACGAATGTCCAACAACTGGCCAACGCCGTAGCTAAAGCCCATAGTGTCCTCAACGCAACCAAAGCCGAAATTGGTACTGCAGAACGACCTATCCTCGTAAACCAAGCCGATCTGGAAGCACAACCGCCGAAGTCCCCGCAGCCTTTTGACCCCCGTTTTGAACGCCGCCACAGCATGGACCACCCTCAAAACCGCTACTGCGAGCACTCTCCTTCTACGGACCGCAGACTCCAAAATTCGGCGCCACCACTCGCTAAATTTGTCTCTTTTCAACCGCAAGCGATAGAACCACCTCCGCCACAGCCACGGGGTACCGAGATGCTTCTAGAACAATTGATTCAGAGATACGACCGCGACTACGAAGAACGAAAATCATGTCAATGCCCGGAGAAAGCGTTACCCCTCAACCGACAACAAAGTCCAAGCCATCAATCTCAAAACCGAGACTCATATGCAAACCGCTTCGATCAATCCGCCAGCGGAGACTGCACGCGCACGACGCAGCCTACAGGTCTTTGGTGCGACACTCACAAATCCCGCACACACAACACCGAAGATTGCGTCTGGCTCAAGTGGCAAAATGCCCAACAACTAACTCGCCAAGAACCGAACCGCCCAACCTACACCCCCCATCCAGGGCAAGCCGATTTTTGAAACAACTCGAACGATATTCGTGGTCAGCACGATTGGAGACCCCGCCGGGGAGGACCGCCCCAACGAGGCACAAACTACGCCCGCGGCGCGCGAAACCATTTTTATGAAGGTAATTCTATGCAATGCCCAAATGATTTTGTTCAGAACACCTATGCTGTCTATCCGAACCATCAATTCCCGGCGCCATGGGAACAACATATTCACTACAACGCTGTACCGGCTCCATAGGTCACAACACCAACAGATTCTTCACGCGCCAGTTCCCAATCGTCAGAGTTACAACTAGCCATACCCGTGCTACCGCCATCAAATGCTGCGCCAACGCCTGCTCTCGAAACACACGCTATTAACCAATCGACTTCTGCAGCCAATATGGTCATCCCGTCTAAAGAAATCGCTTCCGCTGCACCAATTGTCAGCCCCGGCATAGTCTGTTGGAACACAACAGGACGCGCTTTTCAAGATCCGTGCCATATTCCCTCGTCTGTCTGTCAAATTGATAACCTCACGCCATCTTCAAAATCCTTTGTCCGCAAATAAGCCTCCACAAGAGCTTTCCAAATTCCAATCAAGATCGGAGCCGTTAAAGCACATGCGCTCATCGACACCGGTGCCCTAGGCTCCGTTTTGTCCTCAGGATTAGTCAAGCGCGCTTTCGACAAACAATCGCTCCAAAAATCAAAGTAGCCGATGGCGCCGTTGTCAACGCCCATGGCCCAGTAGTCGTTACGATGGAATCCGCGTTCGGAGAGCACATGATCAAATGCGTAATTCTTGACCAGGACGGAAACGACCAATGTATCATCGGGACAGATTTTCTCCCGCACCCAGATATCCACGCAATTTTGAATTTCAAAGATAATTACATTGAAATACAAGACGTAAAACTGCCGCTCAAGGTAATCGCCTCCGTCCGCCCTCATACAGAACTGTTCCTAAACGTCGCCAATGACAACGTCTTAGAAGAAATTCCCGAGGATGAGCGAGTGAGTTTCTCTGATGATAAATCTGATATTTTTAGCCAACCCGAAGAAATCGAAGCTGAACAACCGATACGGCAGGCTCAACCTAGTCCACACCAACCGCCACCCCCCCCGGCGGCTGGAGGTTACGGAACTCGCCGAACCAATTTTTCTCGTCGCCCAAGCTTCCATTTCGATTTCAACTCATTGCCAACAATGGGTCAAAAGTACTGTGTTCCCCACAACATCGGCGACTATTCCCGACGTGATCGTGCAACCACTAGCCACTAACAGCGTAGCCGCAGAGCTCCCAGTTGAAACGGCAGTGGTCAACATCACCAACAGTCACTGTCCCCTACTCTTCATCAATAATACGCTGAACAGTATCAAACTCCGACCAAATCAGCTCATCACGATGGCAAAACACATGCTAGAGTATTCCGAAACCTATGCTGATTGCCAAATAGCAGCCCCTGCCGGGGACCGCGATTTGACCGACCACGAACCCGCTGCACTCGATAAATCGTTTCCTGGTCACACCGCGCAACAAAAATTGGAATTCACTTTGAACAAGATGACCGAAAAAACTTACGTCTCCGCCGCTCAAAAAGCAAAGGCCCTCAATATGCTTCGACAAAACCGAGACGTGTTCAGTCTCCCTGGCAACAAACCCACTATAACCAGCGAATTAACCGTCAGCATCGACACCGGCACTGCGAAACCCGTATCCCGCCATTATTATCGCGCCACGATGGAGCAAAGACCAATTGTACGCCGTCATATTCAAGAAATGCTCAACAACGATTTTATTGAACCATCCCGCTCGCCCTGAGCCACACCACTGTTCCTAGTAAAGAAAAAAGATGGCTCATGGAGACCCGTTGTCGACTACCGAGGAATAAACGACGTCACGCCCAGCGACAAATTCCCGATCCCGCGCATTGACGACTATTTAGATGCCATGGGACAAGCAAAATTCTTCACTACGCTGGACCTCAAAGCAGGGTATTGGCAGGTACCCCTTGACGCCGACTCGCGCGATAAAACAACCTTCATCTGCCAAGAAGGTTTGTTTCGATTCAAAGTTTTGCCGTTCGGCTTGAAAAACGCGCCCCCCCGAATTCCAATGCTTAATGGAGAGAATCCTCCGCCTGTACATTTGGAAGATTTGTCTCGTTTATATTGACGATATTATTATTTTCTCGAATTTGTTTGAAGAACATTTGGAACATCTACAAATCGTTTTCGACGCCCTCTGCGCGGCCAATCTCACGCTTCGGCCCGACAAATGCGAATTCCTGCTGCCGCAAGTCAAGTTTCTGGGACATCTTCTTAGCGCCTGTGGAATAGCAGCGGATCCGGAGAAAGTCAAAGCTATTGCCGAGTATGAATTTCCAAAGACCAAAAAAGGTATGCAAAGTTTTTTAGGTCTAGTCCAATGGTGCAAGCGATTTATCCCGAACTTGGCAACCTTGTCCAGTCCTTTGTACGGACTCCTACGGAAAGATGCTCAATATATCACCATGGAGCAACACCACGCCCCGTTCGAAGGCATCAAAACAGCCCTCACCTCATCGCCCTTTCTCCGCTACCCGGTTTAGGATGGTAAAGCTCAATTCATAATCCAAACAGACGCCAGTACGACCACCATCGGAGCGATTTTGTATCAAGAAAATGGAAAAGATCAATGGGTCATCGCCTACAATAGCCGCGTACTCACCGATGTTGAAACCTGCTACAGTACAACTGAGCGTGAATGCCTCGCCATTGTCTACGGCTTCGGGATGTATCGCCACTATGTGTATGGCCAAAAGGTTATTGTCCGCACCGACCACAAGCCGCTTAAATGGCTCAAAGACGAAAAACACCGAAACTCGCGCCTCCAACGTTTCGCGATCAGCCTCCAAGATTAGGATTACAAGGTTGAGTACATCAAAGGTAAAGACAACGCTTGCGCTGATTTCCTGTCTAGAAAAGATGACCGCGACAAAACGCCGATTCCGAAAACCGAAAACCTAACTGCAAAGATTTTTCGTGAGAATTTTCACCCTGCTGGTGCAACTACAGCCACCGACTCAACGGTACCGGAACTACTTCCAGCAGCGGCCTCACCCCCCATAGAAGTCGATGCTGAAATCAACGCTATCACCCGTGCAATGACAAAAAAGACCACCAGTCAGCCCACACTCTCTAATTCAATGCCCGTAGTCACCGATCACGAACCACCCCCGGCCGAGGCCATAACAATTGCCCCTCACGAAGAAGTTTTAAAAGCCCAAGCCGCGGATCCAGCCATTGCAAAAATCATCGCCACCCTCAGAACGGACAATGCCGCCAAACATCCACCGATTTTCTTTGTCGAAGACCAACTTTTGTATCGCCAACTTAAAGATGTCAAGCCATTGGTCGTACCCGCATCCATGGTCGACCAAACACTTCATCAATTCCACGGCGTGAAAATTTTGAATCACCAAGGATCCAACCGCACGCTAGCAGCGATTAAAGCTCACTTTTGGTGGCCCCGCATGGAAGAAAACGTTGGAGACTGGATCAAAACTTGCAAAATTTGTCAACTTACGACGCCGTGAACATCACCACCCCCGCCGCTGTTGCCGATCCAACCAACACATCCTTTTGAAATCGTGGCAACCGACATTGTCAATATTTCGCCGGTAGGTGAGAGACACCCATACGTTATTGTTTTTCAGGATTACTTCACCAAATTTGTGTCTGCACACCTGATACCGGACCAAAAAGCCTCGACAATTGTGGAATGTTTCGTCAACAACGTCGTCCTCACGCACGGTAGCCCACTCGTCCTTCTCTCCGACCAAGGTGGATGCTTTATGTCAAAACTTATGCAAGATATTTGCGAACTCCTCAAAATCCGCAAGGTTCAAACGACGCCATACCACCCCCAGTGCAATGGAATGGTCGAGCGTTTCAATCAAACATTGATCGCCCAATTGAAAAAGTATACCGTCGATGATCCAGACAACTGGGAGCGCTACTTGCCATACGCTGTGTTCGCCTACAACGCCACGCCACATACAGCTACACGCCATTCGCCCTTCAGCCTATTATGAGGATATGAACCGCGCATCACCTTCGACTACGATTGCGCCCGCCGCCTCACATTGCCATTGAACTATGATGCCTACCAACATATTCTTACGCAAGGGCAACTCAAGATGCACAAACAATTAAAGCTAACCTCGATACAGCCGCCGCCATCAGCAAAGAATATTTCGACCGCAAGGCTCAAAAATGTGATTTCGCCATCAACGACCTTGTTCTTTCAACCAATACACGCAAGGTCAACAAAATCCAACCCGACTTCATCGGACCTTTTCTGATCACAGACGCTTCCCGTGCAGCCGAAAACGTTGTAACCATCGACTCACTCGATGCGCCCGGCCACCCTCAAACCCTCTCCATAACACGTTTGAAACCCTTCAGTCCACGACCCGCAAAAGATGCGTTTGAACACGAAGAAGGTGGACCGCGTATGCCCAACACTTCACACCGACAATAGTTCGCATTGAAATTTGTCTTTTGTGATATGGCGCTTATCACGCCGAGTTGTAAATAATCTTTACGTTTGTTTAATTTAGATAATGGCGACCTCGTTGACGATACAGCAATGCAGATCATACCGCTCCAAACAATCTTTTCCGCACCGTCCAGTACCCAAAACTCGAGCGATTTTACACTGTCACATTACATCTTGCCCCGGTCGCCACACTTTTACTATAGGAGGGGGTTTCTTCTTTAATGATAGGTTCTGCTCAGCGCGAGGCCATTCGGTTTATTTCCGCCCGACCCTGGCCCCTATCACTCTCATGAGATTAAATGGGAAAGGTTGATTTTAGTCCCCAATAACGTAGTGGTGTTGGTGTTGCTTTTTCGTAACTGTAGTATTGCATTTTCTTACTTTACACTTTCTTCACCTTTCAGCGGCTTATTCTTTTACTATTTCATTTCTACTTTTTGCTTCCATCTGCAATAGTCGCATTTTCCAGCTGCTCTTCAAAAATTTATTTTTTCAACACCACGTCCGACGAGCCCCCGCCGTATCGTGAATCAATTAACGTCAACGAACGATACGTACGTTGGGCCAAGCAGCAGCCCCACCAAAACGATCTAAGCTTCACCTGTGACGGTATTTTTCTTACGTTTTATGCTTTTGCTGCTTGTTCTTGCATGCTCTTTTGCTTGGGATCCCATGGGTACCCTCCCACTCTGTAGTTCTGCGCCAGAGAGCCATGGTCAGCTGCCGCGATCCCCGTCATCATAGAGTTGTGGCACCCCCAGCCCACAACCGGCGGCTGTTTCGATTTCCGCATATGACAACTCTCGTTATCCCGCTATCGTAGCCCAATCCAGTTGACAAGATGCACCCATCGAAGTGACATCGCCGCCCAAGCCACCGTCTCTCGAGAGTGTGTTTCCTCCACAAATCGAAAGCAATGCCACACCTTTCTCCTGGTTTCACGTTGAAATCATCCTTTTGCCTCCATTTCGCCTCCTTGATTTGGTGCCCCATTTGTCTTATGTTAAGTATCGCGCTCACTCTTGTTTAAGAAAATAAGGTCAAACGCTTGATCCGCGCCACCAATCTGGAATCGTGGTACATATCTATGTAAGCACGACCCCTGAATGTGTTGCCGCCACCGATATTCCTTTCACCCAGAAGTTTGGGGCAGGCCTTGGCCGCCCAACCCACACCAAACTTCCGTGGCTATAGGCTCATCGGTTCCCACACAGAATCGATCATGGCCGCCGATATGAAAAATTTCCAGTTTACCGTGTCCATGCCAGCCGATTCTACGGCGTCTAGCTACCCACGGTACGTTCAACTCGCATTCCCGAATGGCACGATGTTCGTTTTCCAAATGTTCACCGCAACCCCGGAAGACTGGACTGCGCTATTCTCCCTAGTTGACGGCGAACACACCATCGTAGTTTCCTTCCATGGAGCCGACAACTGGGCGGGAATATACGCCCTTCTAGGTACCCAATTCTGGACCGATCGGCAAAAGAAGAATAAAGACGCCGTCGTAAAAGCCATCCATTTCGACGCGTACCGCATTATCCGAAACATCGACATATCTCCGCCGCTATACGAGCTGGCGCGACGAATTGGTTTCTTCCCCGAAAAACGTACGTTAAAAGCAACCCTCTCCGCCATGTGGATGCTGGACGTTTCCAAACTCACGCTACGCTTCCCAGCAGCCCTGCGTTTCTTCAACAACCGGACGACGTCGTTCTTGCGATCCGACGTCCTTGCCTATGCGGCCATTGACGCGTATTACCCGCTATTGTTGTTATTGGCTTTTGGTCGCTACGGCTTCATCCCCGAGGTTTAGAACACCCCCGCGTTGTTTCCCCACGACTCGCTGGACGCCCCCGAAGTTGACCACCTTGCCGAATCCGTTATTGCCGCTTTTCACAACCTCGCGTTGTCGGATGTTTTACCCCCTGACTACGCCAATCCAGTATATCCCAGGGTATCGCAAATCGCCTTACTCGCGATTATGTGCGACGAAGTTCTCTCAGCTTATAAATTTTTCATGTTCGATTGCACAGCATCCAACCACGGTCAGTCTTTTTGTTTAGGGACGGTAACCAACGGTTTTCGAGACGTCAAAGTTTTGATGCGAACAACTCATCCAAAACTGCTCACCGCCCCAAAAGGGCCAAAGAAAAAGAAGAAAAAACAAAAAGACGAATGGAATAAATCGCCAGAAGTCTCCGACAACGAGGATCCGGCTCTCAGACCTCGATCAATGTTCGACGACCCCAAGCGCCTTCAAGCAGCCATTACCTCGGCCATGAAGAGTAACTTGACCGAACGGATTATCGAACTCCTCAATTTTCCAGTTTCTCCAATCTACAAATTGGCTATCCGCGATCAAATGCAAAATGATGACCCCGCGTTACCGCGGCTTCGTCACAAGGTTGACGATGTCTGGATCGAACGCGTTGCCGCCGATCAACCCTTGCGCGAGCGCATCTATTACGGTACTCATTATCGTTATCACCCCTCCACCATTCTTAATTTTTTACAGGTGGATGGAGATTGGTTCTGACGGCTAACTTCCTTCATGCCGTTGGCCGTGCTTTTAGCATCGCCCTGCTCAGCCGAAGAATACGCCTCTGTCAACGACTTGCTGCTTGGCCACGCTCAACTGATGAAACCAGAAATATGCGCCGCCTTTTACGAATGTATGTGGTACCGCAGCGACGGCAACCCCAAATCGCGCCTTATGAATTGGATGAATTGCATCCCGGAATGCGAACCGTCTTTTGCCAGCAATCCCAGCACGTATATCTGCAATCGGTTCGCATTAGGCCCGATTGTATCTGATGAGGAATTCCACATGGAAACGTCCATTGAAGAAATCGAAATCGACGAATCTGACTACATGGCCAATCCGCACAGCCGTTTCCACTTCTATTCATCGTTTATCGCAATCATCAACTTTCAAAATCGATTCTCGTTCCCCGCGCCAGTGTACGCATACCCCAAGCCCACTACGGCTTCAGTGCACACGCTCACCCCCGAGGAATTGCTCGAGCGCCCCATCGACGTTGAAGTTGAACCTGCCGATGAAGAGCTGTTAGATACGCCAATTTTCGACCTCAACATAGCGAAGCTGCCGCTGTCAACCGACGCGTCGGCCCTTCCTATGCCTGCCGCACCATCTGATGTCACAGCAACTGCCACGCAAATCTCCGATTTCTTGAAACTCACGCTCGACGAAATTTCAGATATTGCCGAATCTACTCCCGTCCAACCCGCCGTGATGGATTCTGAAACTATGACCTCAGATCCAATGTAGACAGACATCCCCGAAGAAAGCACCGTTGATCAATCTACGTCTATGGATGTTGTCCCCGTAGAACCCGCTACTACGATACCTCCGACGGCACCCGCCCTGGACCCGCGAATTTATTTGGCGACCCCGGCAGTTTTGCCTGGCCCCCCGATTATAGCCACCATTGCCGCAGCCAGGTATAGTGTTCCTGTACGTTTTTCGCAACAGATAATTTCAGCTACTCAATGGGACACCTTGATAGCAGCGCTCGCAGCGTATCACTTTCCGCCACCACCGCCCGGTATGTTGTTCCCTGAACACCATTGGCAAGACTACCCCCCAGCGCTCAAAGAGGAGATACAATGCATATTGTTGCCCCCAACAACGTTGGTTGCCCCAGTTCCACAAGTCCCTCAAACGGCTCCTATTATGATTCAAACTGCCGTGCAACCGCAAGTTCCTTTACTGCCGCCGATCGTTTCACAGCCGCCACCGGCACCGCAACCGCTCCCGCCCGCCACTCTAGCGCCGCCGACGGCCCCTGTGGATGTTCAAACCCCACAGGCCCCCAGCACGTCTGTGCCAGCCCTAGATTGCCACGGAAACCCGATTCATAAACCTAGCCGATACGAACACTCCACAAAGCATAAACAACACTTTTAAGAAGAATCCGTGTATCAAAAATCTCACAAAATGCGAACAACGGACGAACCAAGCACATGGCCTAGGCTGCCACCCAGCACTTCGCATGCTGAGCGCGGCAAAACGCCTAGCGAACGTACAACCCGTCGCCGCGAACAACCCGATAAGCAGAAAGCCCGCGAAGAAGCCGAAAAATCTTCGCAGGCCACTTTGACACCAAAACCTAAAGTTAGGACATCCAAAATAGCAGCGCCGGCAACGCAACCGCCGCTGCTCGCCAAACCGACAATCACCGTTCACGCCACGAGTCTCACTCTCGTGATGATCACCACCGTAGAGAAATTCAGCAAGGTCAAACAACCAGCCGCGATAGTCGTCAACAAGAACGCCGCGATGATGCACCGCAACACCGTACACAAAGCGAACAAACGCGCCACGTGCACAGGACAGGTTTCTACGAAGATGCATATCGCCAGGGTTTTCGCTGATCGCCACCAAAGTTAACAGACTATATTAGTCCATTGCATCGAGACACGGAAATTCAAAGACATCTGGAAGCCTTGAAGAACCCGCCAAAAGACGTGTTCAAGGCTCCGCTACCGCCACCCCCTATGGACGTGGAACCCGCCACGTCCGCAGCAACTTCGATTCCGCCTACAGTAATGTCCCAGCCACCTACGGCTCCGACATCGGCTACGACGACTACAGTAACTCACACCACGTTGCTGCCGCCTGCGGCCCTGACCTCGGTTCAGAGTGCTGCGCAGGTCCAACCACCATTGGCTATCGCAACTAGGCCGGTCCTCGGAGTCCCTCCCCCACCAAGTTCTGCGCCAGCTATCGAGCCCCGGTTGCCTAGCGAAGCTACGCGATTACCTAATTATAGGCATTTCCGAACCACCAATTCACTGCATTGTGTTACGCTAGTAACACCCCGCTACCCGCCGCGTATCGATCCCGCCGTTGAATTTTTCATGCCGCCTATGTTGCACGAAATGGTTTTGATCAACTTTTTCGGCCCCCTTGGTATTCGCATCACCATGGCCGTGCACATCCGTGCTACGAACGCTTCGGTAGCTTTGTATCAATATTTCCGAGAACATTACTGCCCCGTGTATCAAGAACAACAACGGCCAGTCTCGCATGACATGGCCGCATTGATATTGTGATGGGTCGCTGGCCTTTGGGCTGAGGAGCTCGGCGTCGTTGACGCCCTCCACACTGCCCACCTGGCCCTTTTCCTGTACAAATCCTGCGGTTTGGATAACTCCTCGTGTTTGCTGCAAGCCTATAACACGGCTGTCAGTTTAATCGACAGCTGGATGACTTATCCGCGCTACGCCTCGTTTCCCCAACCGCCGGAAATCGCGGACATTCAGCAAATTTATTTGCAGTATCATAGCGAAATGGATCGCCCCGCACCCCTGTTGCGTCAGCACGACTTCTCTGCCCGGTGGAATCTGTTGCCACCGCGACCGTTGCAGCCTACAGGGCTGCCTTCCAATCGTCCATCATTGATCGCCACACAATTGCCCCCTCGAGGCGTAAATCCACTGTCCCCGCTTCAATCGCAAACATATACTTCGTCCTAATGCCGCCGCGACAACACCGATTATGGTCGAAACCATGGCTCCCCTAATGTTCGTTTTGATGGCCAGGACGACCCTCGCGATCCACATGGCTACCATAATGAACGATACTGACAGAATGAGCGTGACCGCCGCGATTCTCATCGAAACTACCGATCTGCCTCCGATACTCGCCACCGACGCCGCCATTAAAACCAAGCTTTTGTACAGTAATTTTTGTTTCCTTTGTATTTTGTTTTATTAACCTCGCCTTATTCCGGTTGTTTATTTTCTAATCTCTTTCGTGCTTTATTTTTTGTGTACTAGTACTTCCAGCGCACGTGCAGCCGATGCTAAGACCACACAGTAAGGCGACCGCCAGTGGCCCGCCACAGGCCCCCACTTGCACCATTCTTTGTCCTTGCCTCCGCCGCCGGATCCACTGCTGTTGCCGCCCGCATAGTGGCCGACCTCACCCTCCCATCCGTATGGCATCGTATGCTGGTGCGCTCCAGTATATCAGTACGGACGAAGTGACGACGCGAGCTGCGGCGTCGCTGAATCTACGGCCCCGCTAATTGCACTCGCATTGGGAGGTCTCACCCTATGTGCCGCCTCCAAAATCGGCTCAAACTACCCCAACAACTCCGCCGGCCCCACTGTGTGACACCGAAGAACCCTTCTGCAACCCCGGTGACGGCCTGTAGTGGCGGAGCCCTTCCCCTTGCACGTCTTTCGTTATCTCTTGAGGATCGCTTAGGGCGATCTACTGCAAGGGGGGAGGGGTGTTGTATTGTGTTTTCCGCCGATTTTCGTCATTATTGTCAAAGCGCGTATGAGGCCCGCAGGTGGCAAGTGGAGAGAGCAACGTGGACCACTAGCAGCCGTCTTACTGTAGCGCACGTCGATACGCATGCGCTGGTCTCTCTCAATCATTATTATAGTTATATTTTTTATGCCTTATATGTACTAGTTGTGCGCCCCGCTGGCCACCACTAGTTTATTATTAGCCGCCTCCCACCACGCAACTCCTTCTCTCGTTCTCGTCCCAGTGCGTGGGAGTAGATTATTGTGTTATTATTTTTCTCGCCCGTCTTCGCCTTGTACATGTAAGTGTTTTGTGTGTTTTTATTGCGTAATATTAAAAGGTAGAAAACTCTCGCCTTTCGATCTTGCGCAATAAGGGAGACAATTAAGGAAATCAGACTTTCTTTAATTGGTGGGATATTTTAGTGTTGGGGTTTAAGTACAAGTAATTAGGTTATCGGGTAAACGTGGGTGTGGGAAACAAAGGACGCAACCTCGGAATCCCAATCCTGCCTCACTCTCAACAATCGCCGCCCAGCCCACGAATACAACAACTGCAGTTGCAGTTGCTAATAGTTGTTGCCATTGTTTGGCAAGGTTGGTGAAGTGGGCATTGGTCAGTCGGTTTCATTTTCAATGTCACATTGAACTTGAAGCTGTTGAGCTTGAATTTGATCAGTGATGGTGCTGATTATTTGGTTTATCATTTGGACTGTTGGGACGTTTTTGGGTATTTTTGCAATGGCATCACTCACATTTTCAAGTGTGTCATGGGCTTTCGAATGGAAATTTTGAACTGTGTAAGCATTTGCCATGGCAAGGCTACTACATTGGTAGTGACTATCTGTCTGGATGGTTGCAGGGGCAAGAGTTGGGTCAACATTTACAAATTTATCGGTTTGTACTGGTGCAGGAAGATGCTATGGCCATGGCAGCTGATAGTGGGATGCGTAAGTAGTTTGACGCGACTGAGGTGCCAGCACTGCCAGCTCCAATAGGTTACAGAGCATTCGCTTGACCCAGACCCAATGGAATGGCTGAACTCATCAGTGGGGTGGCATAGATGAGTTGTGTATTATTGGTTTCAGCTCAATTTCGTGAGAAGGAATAGCTAGGAATAGAGAATATGGGATTTGAAGGCCATAAACTCACCAGAGGCAGCTTGCTGAGTGGAAAAAGACCCTGTGGTTTGCTGATGAGGCTGGAAAAGATGTTGCCCGATTGTGAAAAGTTAGTGGACAGTGAGCAGCATTACTTGTAGTCATGGGCGAGTTTGAGCAGGATTATGTTTGCTGCTTGTCTTCTGGCACATGTTGCATTTGCAGCATGTTTGTTAGGAATTTGTCAAAACTTTTGGTGCACCCTTGAGTGCAGGAGTGGGAGGGAGATTATCCAGAGTTGGCATCTAGGGTGGAATACAGCATAATGATGGAAAAGCATTGTGTGCAAACTAAGTGGCTCACCAATGTTATATTTGAAAATGGATGAGGGGTTAAGGATCCCTCGGGCTGTTACCTGTCCTAGTCCATGAGTCGGAAGAGAATAATAATCATCAGGAGAGATAGCAAGGGATCAACCTTAATGCAGAGGCTTTCAATCACCCAATGCTTACCTGAAATGGACGATAAGAGTTGTACTTAAACCCAATAATGAAGACCCAAATAGGTATGCCTTCAGTTTCCCAATTTAAGTTGGTCAAGTAATATCTTAGAGAAAGAGTAAGGCTCTCTTTGTAATTTTACCTACACAGATAATTTCACCTTTACTATACAAAGCAGGGATTACTCGACAAAACTAGTGTAATAATAAAGGTATCCAATGTTGGGTGTGGTCAATGGAAAATCTCCTGGAAAATCTCCAAACTAAAGGCATGAGGAGCAGAGGCTAATGGTTAATAAAACCTAACATGCACAACTATTGAATCTGAAACCTACAGTAATTACTTTGGTAGGGTCAGCTATATTTGTTCAGGGGTGTGCCTGTGGGTGTTTCTTCAAAATTGATGTTGGATTACAAATTGCACTAAAATCAATGAAAACACACATAATGTACATGGTCCACAATTTGATGCTGAAAAGTTTTATTGTTCATTGATCCTGAAGTCAATTCAAGCACTAAACTTCAACATAAGACTGATATCAAATGTATTACACTAGATAATTCACTACTTGAAACATCAGGTGTATATTGAGTTCGAAACAAAAGTTAAGTAATCTGATGCTATGCTAAAAAATGTAGACAAAAGTAAAAAATTCATTGCTAGCATCCTTCTGTTTAGAAGCTCAAGCAGCAGGGGGATTTTCAGGAATCCTGAGATTTTGAACAAAAACCAATAACCATGGAAATATGCAAATTTGATTATATATTTAGTTTATTAAAAAAACTTCAAATTAGTATGTCAGCAATAGCATTGTAATGATCATCATTTGTTCCTGATGCAAGCTTCGAGAAAGGTCCACCCTTTTTTACACATAGCGTTGATCTAAAACACAAGTGATTTATATCAGGAAGAATATATTCTATCCTGTCATCCATACCCTAGGATTTCCTGCTGCATGTGCAAGGAAGACTGTCCAGCCCAAAGCGACATTGATTCCAAAAGCAATTGGGAAAAATTCGAATCTTTGGTAGAATATTGCAAACGATGTTAAAATCACAGATGCTGTACTCAAGACGATTTTAAAGAACAAAGTTGCCGATGAAATCCTTAATGAAATTAATGAGGAAAAACTATTTATCATCCAATTAAAATTCTTCAAACAATTCATGAATTCAATTAGTTCAACAACAACATTTACCAAGATTAAAGGATTACTGGAACGCCTACTCTTGTGCATAAGATTCAATGAATGCTCAATTGTATAAAGTTGTGGCATGATAATTAGAAGCTTACTGAGCTAGAATTCTTTCCGATTTCCTTATCGATGGCAAAGGCTTGCGCAAACCGGATATGCCGGCTTCAGCAAAGATCATAGAGAGTGAAGAGAGAATGCCAATGGAGGTAAGCACTGAATTTGCTATGTGACTATCATAGTTGATCCAGCATTAAAAGCTTGATGGAGTAAGACTGCGGTAGCATATCAAGTATGCCAGCATAGTGCTTGTAAGACCTATAACTTTTAAAAAATTATCAAAGTGCAACTATGATTTCACACAAAATCTCACCTGCTGTGATTACATATGAAAAAAGCTTGAATCGAAATGTATTACATGAATCAAGCATGTTTGTAAGAGAGGAATACACACAGATGCACTCCAACGTCACCAGAACCATATAAACACAATCGAATATAATCATCAAAATAGCAGTGGACTGGCATATTAGCTGAAAGCTCATGAAATCATCAATCAGTTTAAAAAATGAACAAAATATCAACCAACTTCATTATCGATCCTTGATACAAACAACATGACTAAGATGTGACTCAAACCAAGCAGTACATCTTGAGCACATTGGATTTGATGTACCAATAACTTTGGCCTGAAACAAGCCATAAATTACCATAACAAGTTGAGAGTTCATTCAGGGGTCGCCTGTGAGAATAGAATCTTTGAAGTAGGTTTCACAGAAAGAATGATGAAAATGATGATGTAACATACATTCAAAAATTGCTTGATACAAAACTGAAAAGGTTTAGTGAAGCTGACATTCCCAAAGGACGGGGAAAATATCTGAGTGCAGTCCATAATGATGAACATTTTTATTATGAAGGTATTTTTTAAAATTTATTATGCAGTATAGAGTAATTTTCGCAGCAAATTACTGCTGCATGAAATTGGCATAGCCTCCTTCAGATTTGTACACTTTTCTTGACTGTAAAAAGTGTCGATTTTAGATTGAATTCAGGTCATTATTCTAGCTCGTTTGGAACATAATCCAAGTTTTTTCAGAATTTTTCTTCAAAATAATTTTGTGGACTAGTTCTGTCATGCATTATTTCTTCAAATGAACCCTTCAACTTTTCTGTCACAAATGATTTTTTATTGTGGTTTGCTAAGAATATAATTTGCATTTTTTGTTAAAATCTTTACATAATTCAATTGAGAATTGAATGCCCACAGGAGTAACTACTATGTATGCAATTCCCAGGTGAGTGCATTCTAGCTAAGTGAATTTGCAATTGGGTGATTCTCAAATGAGCAACCAAAAATTTATTATTTCTTTTTCAGCATTTTTTCTTTATTTTACACTTTTCCTTGTATACATTTCTTTTTTCTTCTTTTTTCTTCGAATTTTTACAAGGGTTGCTCATGCTTCTGTTTATGTAGGTCTTTATGCTTCCAGCTTTGTCTCTGCTTTCCTCCATTTTTTTCTCATGAAACAAGACACTACAAATTGAGATTCTAGACAACCGTAGTCTCTTAATCGGCCAACTATACTTCCCAGTATGGTGCTGTACACTGCTGTAGGGTGCCCTACATTGCAGTACGACACATAAGTATAGCAGCTACTTATCATGCACCATATGGCCCCGCACGGCACAGTACGGCACAAGCAGCAACTTATCATTTTCATTTACTTATTATCATTTACCACCATATGGCACTGTACATTGTGAAGTTTAGCATCCACTCATCAGGCACTGTATGGCACCCCCCGACGCATGGGGCAAAGTATAGCAGCTCAATGTGGTGCCATACAGCACAATCTAGCACCATATGATGAAGTATAGTTGGCCCCTAAGAAAAGTGACAAGAAAAAAACATACATAAAGCAGCAAAAAAGAAAAAAGAAATCAAGTGGATATAAAATAAAAAAGAGAGGAGGTGGAGAATAGAAAAGGAGAAAGATAAGGAAAAAAATGAAAGATGAAAAATAAGTATCATTGAAGAAAAATCACAAAAGGGAAAATTGAGTTGGGTATACAGTATGCCAAACAGTGTAAGAATTAAGTGGGACTATAGTAATTAAGAATGACAACATAATATATTGTTCCATGAGTAAAAGGAGGAAAAAATTGATTTAATGGAAAGCAGACTGGTTATTAAATAAAGTAGAGACACAGTGTGAAAATGGAAAAACATATGTAAACAAAAACATAAACAATACATACAGAATGCGAAAGAAGAAAGAAAAACACTCAAAGAAAAAATTAAAAAAAGAAGCACGTATGAAGGAAGTAGCATTACATTCTTGGTTGCCTATCAGAGAATTATGCAGTTAGGAACATAGTCATTTGATAATGTGCTCACTTTGAAATTGCTTAAATATAAATTGCACAATAGGGTATCATTCACACAAGAGCACCGTTTTCCAGCCTATCTAATTTTGTTAAGAATCATGTTTTCAGAGTGCAGACATCTTTCCATGTGACCATTTACATGCAGTGCTCTTGTCTCTGATTAATTTCAGAGAAATAGAATAGGAAAAAAACAGGCTGTACTTTTTTTTATAACAGGTTATTGGCTCACTTTGTCAGTAGCGTCAAAAGCGCTGATGACATTGACAAACCACTGACCCACATACTGCCAAACGTGTTCATTATTTTCGCCACTATTTGTACAGTTCTTGACATTGGACTCTGAAATATCGATAACTGAGCTCACTTTACAATGATATAAACACAAATTGTCCTCACGCATGGGATTCTCGCTCGATTGTTGGTTCCATCATGGCATCCATCAGGAATAGGTCGACTTATGAGTCCTGGTATACAACGATCTGTAGCACATTGTTCAAGTGTAGCAAATGGATTGGCTAGATTGATATCTGAATCACAAAAAACAAAATAAAAATCAATAGTATGCATGTTATTCTCCTGAGTCCTGTATAATTGATACCAATAAAATTACTTGGCAGGCACATATCTAGTTAGTTAGAATCTAGAAGCTATAATCAGTAGTCAATAGGAGTAATTTTTTCATGGAATTTTTTATCTGCCACATAATGTGGAATAAGTAGGTTTGGAGAACTCTCTGTGTGAACTAGGAGACAGAATGTGACAAAGTTGTGGGACTATATCATGAAAAAATGTAACATCAATAATGTAGTCGCATCAGTGGAATTCAGTAGTAAAAGATGAAGTACAAAGAAGTTAATACCTTACAGATCATTTCAAAAACTCGAAAACTTACTTATTGCATGAGTGGACAGATGACTACGGAATGTTAACTCTAAGGAATCAGAAAAAGAACATTTTGTTTTTGATAATGAGAAAGTCAATATCATTTTGTACAAAACCTATTTACCATATATTTCGGCATATTCATTGTCAACTGTGCATGATGTCAAGCGCAAAAAGCATGCATCTTCTAAATCTGCATCTATAAAATTCAACAAGAGGATAAATACTATGTACAACTACAGGGACTGTTGGACTTCTTGTACTAGAGTATCAAAAACAACAGGACTGAAACAGCATATAATCAGTGAAGTGTGAACAAGTTTGTTAGCCTGTCTATATCTTGTAGGTAGAGTCAAAAATCAAATGTGTTCTTTTAAAACCCAAAATGGAAATCAAGATGATTTAGACAAGTACTGTGAATGTTTTCTCCAAGAGCAGATTCAAGTTGCTGTGTTAACTTATTTATTGTTATCAGAATCACTTATATTTTTAAATGCAATTTTACTGGCAAGGTTTGAAAGTAAGTACATTATGCTCTGAAATTTGTGAAAACCAATGTTCTGAAATTGGCTTAGTATATGTTCAAGTAGTAAGTGTGATTCTTAATCCTCAAAGTGTTATTTGTTTTGTAACCAAATCACTAATTAGTCCCGAGCAATTAAAATTGACTCAAGACAACTTTATTCATGATTTTATTGATCAAATATTTATTTAAGTGGCTATCTGATAGTAAGAATGCATAGAATTTTTATTCTCAGAAAAAAACAGAAACGGGGAGAAATACATTCTAGTAATTAAATTATATTGAGTATAAAGCTCTCCTTCTTGTATACAGACAGTCTAATTTTATTCCAGTTGCTGATCAAGTTCACATTGAAGTCGTTTTATGCTGCCAACTGATGGAAATTATATCAATAATAAAACTGAGAGAATTGTTGTAATTAAAAGTCCTTCAAACTGAAGACTCATAAAATTAAACTCTATTGAAATTGTTACTTAGATCTGGTCAGTTTTTCAGATTATATTTATTCGTAATGTGATTAATGAATTTTGAATAAAAATTTTGAGTGATCAATTCAGATCCCTTATGATTTTAAATCAAACAATAGTATGAAAAAATGAATAATCAAAGCTTCATCAGACGTGATGTTAGTCAAATGTGTTTTGAGCTTTGCAATGTTTTTTTGGCCATAGAGTACCACCAGTAAACAGGAAGAATTTTTGCATGAAACTTCATGAATTTCAACTCTTCTTGACAGAATATCGAATAAAGTATGAGCAAGAATACCTCCAAAAATCTATGCAGCTGCAATAGGCAGAAAAATCATCAAAAATAGTCATATTCCAGTATAAAAAATATCACTGTGTAGAGAATTGCCAGCAGATTTTTTGTGTTTGCACCTGCACATTAGGCTGGTAGATTTGCATGCAGTATTTGTGTATTTGACTTCCACTCACATTTTGTTATATTATTTTTCGTCCACCATGGACTATGTAAATTGATGTTTGCATCACTTTTGTGTATAAATAGTTGGGCATTTGGCCAACTATTCTTTTGTCTCTTTCATCTTAATTTTTGTTCTTGTGTATTGTCTTATTGTTTAGGAATAAATTATGCAAATCTGCCAGCATAATAAATACCTCATCTGTGTTGTATGTGTGGGCCACCAGTAGAGGATGAACCTACTGACCAACACAATAAATCAGCCCAGAATGCTATAGTACACTGATGGCTACAGTTATATAAAAGGGTACGGTTGAACCCAACCATACCTTATGCTATATGCTGACTTTACTACAAAACTTGACGCCTAATCCTGATTTTGCAGCAGTTTTAATGTTCAATCTCTACCAAAGGTTGAATCTATGAATTTTTGAAATTTTTAAAAAATTCTGAACTCATGGAGATTTTTCTGCAAACAGCCTCCATTCCGATCCCTCCAGCTATGCTACTGAGGGAACACCCATCCTTTGAAATTGGCCATTTATCAACGTGGATGCAGCAGGTGGATGTCATTTATGACTTGATCATTGCCTGATGCTCCACGGACAAGCAATTCAAGGATGCTTGGAAGAACCAAATCATTTACATGCATCTGGGATCTAAGGAAATATGATGGTTCCAATATTCACCAGCCATGGATCATATCTAGATGATGCTGCACAATGATTTCTACAACATCATTGTCGAGACCTTTGGGCTGGGGACACCACAACCTGTTGCATTTTAGCAGTTTTAAAAGTGCAGGCAAGGAGGGGATGAATCAACATCATAATGCCTTGGCTGGCTACAAACTTTACAAGCCTATTGACAATATGACAAATTCAACACTAATGCTGATCTCACCTAGATGCTCACCAAAAACTGTTATTTGCAGGACACTCAGAAACATTTATTTTCATCACATACCACCACAGTAGATGTTTACCTGCAGGATGCTGAAAGGGCCGAAAACTTCATCTTCCACTGTCCAGGGGATCTGAAAAGTGTCCATGCAATCCATAAAATTAGTCATGGTGATAGGGACACCTACCTCAATCATGGTTGAGATCAATTGTCAATCTATTGAAGCACCTACAATCATCTATGAGGTCAGAGCATTGTCAGGGCTGTATTTTGACACAAAATATGTATTTATCACCAAATTGCAAGGTAAAGGACAGTAAATGCTACAACTGTGGTCATGAACAACATTTTGTAAATTTCGAAAGTGATGTCAATGCAAATCAAATCATTCAAGTGATGAGGGAAAAATCGTCAGGATGATCCATTTACAAAGTATTACACACAGTGTTGCCAACACCTTCGAATGTACATTTCATGTTGTCCACCCAGGCAGCAAAGACTGTTATGTCAGCAGTATTGTTGACTCTGAAGCTGAAGGCTTATTGTTGCTGTATCAACTTTACATGAAATTAATTGGTCGGCTGCTCAGTGAATCCTGCATTAGATTGCATGGCTTTAATAATACATGAATCACCCACCTCTGAGGACTGTCTAGGGTGACAATCAAATACAATGGTGACCAAGCAAAGGTAATTTTTCTCATTCTAGATACAATCAAAGTTGTAACCTGGTGCCATGATATGATTGAGGCATTGCAATCAGTCATTCACAGAACCCCATGACAAATCAACTTTGTCCTACCCATTGATTTGACACCACCAGCAGCCCCAATCCATTGGGTACAATGCACACATGCTGCAAGTCAGGGCTATCTCGGTGATATTGGGCCGGACTTTCTGAAACTTATGGCCAACAGCATAGAAATTCTACTGTGGGTCAGGCAGGACAGGGGGTGGAACACAAATTTTTTTTTCGTTTTTCATAATGAAAAAAATATCTTTGATAAGTCTTCTAACATCCAAGCAGCATATTCTTCTTTCTATACTGGTCAGATATGTGACATTATTTGCTTATACTACACTTTTTGAAGTTTTAATGTTACTTTTTTGGACATCAAGTATGATTTGTTCAGAAAAATTGTTAAACTACAGCATCATTCCTATTATTTATGACAACATTCTCTTCTCCGTTGCTGATTTTTATTTATCATCCTCTCAATCATTGCTGGGGTAGTCAAATCTGCTTGGGGTCAATCAAAGTCTGCTGGGTTCAAAACCCCTCTAAACCCCTATGTGCATGTATGGCCAACAGCATGGGAATGTATCCTGACTTTGAGCACTGCATTGCATTTATGGGCATTGCCATTTCTGCAGCACAACCAGTCAGAAAAAGGCAGTTGCTCCCCAAGCTGCACTTGAGGAAGAGTAATGGTTACTGACAATGTTTTGGAATCAGTTGCAACATTTTGGAAAAGTGCATGGGCCTCCAACCTCATTACTGTTCCTGTCAGAGGGTCAATTCCTCTGACCTTTGGTCCTCTATTTATTATATTTTTATTTTCTAGAGCTCTTTGTTGTTAAAGCAGCTCCAATTTCTATTAAGTAAACAAACCGACAAAATGGTTTGTGCCACACATTTTTGGTCCAAAAACAGATAAATGGTGAGCACAAAAGTTTTGCATAATACATGCAAGTTGATGTTAGGCGCGTTGCAGTATGTTTTTTCATTCATTCTTAATTCGTTTTTATATTCGCCTGGTCGTTTTATTTTTGTCGTCGGAGCAGAGTCTCCATTTTTGCATATTGTGGCCCTCCCATCTGAAGGATCGGACGTTTTGTAACGACCTGCGGTGACTTAGGAAGGAACGAGGGCGCATTCACCGTTTTGTTTATTGTGCGTGTTGGATTTCGCGTCACGGATCAATCTTGAGGATTTACGCGGCCTGAGGAGGTTTTCGACCTTCAGTTTTGACCTAGGAGATTAGTGAGTTGTTGTTCTGGAGTCAGGTAGATTTGTTTTGTCTTTTGACAAGCTTTCAGCTTAGGCCGTGGACTAAGATATCCTGAAGTCCCTGTGGCTCTGTGCACAGGGATGAACAGAAGGATCAGCAAACCAGGGAGGAGTTAGGCGATTGTGTTCATACATTTTGGCACTTTGAATATTCATATGCTCACTTACTTTTACTGTTGTATTTACTACACTTTTGTTTATTCAAAATAAATATCTTTGTTCACCAAGTCTCAGTGATCTGCAGTAGGATTGTAATTAGTACCGTGTTAGCGTCAGGGGCCATACCAGATTGGATGTCCCATGAACCGCAGCTAGGTAGCTGAGAGCATATGAAAACATATAAGACATTGGTGACTTGTACAGCTACAAAGGTAAATGATGAAGAAACTACCGAAACCAAAATTAATGGTGCGGAAACAACCTGGACGAGGACCGAAGGTAACATTATCACAAACTGAATTGACTAAAGAAGATCACGCGGAACGAATGGCAAACATGGAAGCAACAATTGAGCAAGTAGCAAAGAAATTCGCGAATTTACCCAATGATAGCGATAGAGATCAAACTATTGATGCAGAGAATTATGATTATGGGGATCCGGGGATACAAATGTCCTCAGATTCAGGATCATCGTTGGAAAAAATCAATGTACCTCCAGAAACGAATGTGGTATCATTCTATAATTCAAGATACATGCCGACAATATCAAAAATTGACGCAAAGATAGACATCGAAGCGAAACCGAAGAACGAAACGGAAAGGATAACCAGTGGAAATATAAAGGATGTGGCCCCTTTAGCCATCCTGGAATCAATGCAAAGAGCGGTTGACAAATCGACGAATGCCGTTAATGTAGAAAGAACAAAAGCAGCACTTCGGGAACAAGAAATACTCCAACAACTTATGTGAGAAAGAGCGGAACGAAAATTATTGGAAGAAAGATTACGAGAACAGGAGCAAAAAAATGCGAAGAAGATCATGGAAGAAGTTGAGAAACAAATGCGGGAATTGATGAAGAAAATGGATAAGAAACCCGACAAAAGAATATCGAATCCTGAAGATATGGAAATACTTCCGTCTGAACTGGTCAAGGACCATTTAGACAGGAGTTTGGAAAGAAAAGTAAATCGGTTTGAAAACCATTTCCCTCAGGCCCATGCTCAAGGTGCCCAACATCGAAATATTGAAGATGATATACCAACGACATCATGGAATTCTGGAATGGAGCAAACTACGGTAGCAGGCATTCCTCGAAGTCGGCAAGAGTATGGATGATATTACGAAGATCCCGAAAAAAGAATGAAGATAATTTTAAATCGAATGAAAAACAAGGAAATATCGGACAAAATGGAAGCTGCAGAGATATTTAATTTTTTCGCATGTTTGGAAGGCACATTCAAGCCTGAAGACAGGGAGGACTTAAGAATTGAAGTACTCTGGCGTTGCTGCGATTTCGAAACCTCGACGTATGTGGATAAAAACAGTACCTACGAAGAAGGAAAGGCCAGTGTCATTGGAATGGTTGCCCCTAAAATGGACACTCCTGCACTCAGAAAGGAGCTACATGATATGAAGAAACGAAAAGGCGAAAGTACGAAAGACTTTTTGCGACAGATAAAAACGTATGTTCATTTATTGAATTATGAAAAGACAGAAAACGAAAGAAACCGAATAGTTATTGAAACATATTTTCACAAAGCTCCCGTATACATTCAAACTCGAATGGAAGGTCGGCTTCACCAATTCAAAAATATCGCCTCGTTGGCAGAATTCCTAAACAAATTGAAAGCTGATTTGATGGCCTGGAAAGAGTTCAGCGAAGACCAAGAAGACGGCGAAGACAATCGGTTGAATCGAGTCTATGAAAATAGAAGATTTAATAATTTACAAATTCATCAGCAAGGTAGCAGTACCAGTCAATAACAACAAATTTCACGGCCTCAGCAAATTTTTCCACTGCCACCAGCATTTCAGGCCCTCCAGCTCTTAATTGTTGGGGAGTCAATAGTAATCCTAATAATGTTCAATACAATAATTTACCTGATCAAGCTTTGGGAAATCCATATTATCGACCATATTGTTCATACCAAAAATCAAATAGCCACTCGTCCAAAAATTGTTCTATTCTTCACCCTGAATTAATTCAACCAACAGATCAGAGGAGGTCGTGGAATCGTGGTAACAATTTTTATAATCGAAATTTCGACCATCGTGGCGGCTTTGTAAATCGTGGACGAGCCGGTTTTGCTAATTTTGGTCAATGGGCGCCATATCATAATAACAATGTGGAACAAAATCCGAATGTGGGCTATTATTATCAACAAAGCAATGTTCCACAGGCAGCGCCAAATGTCCCACGGCCAGCTACAGCGCCACTGGCAAATAATCCACCAAATAATTCAGTAAATGTGATAAATTCCCACAAGGCTAAAAAACAAGATAAACCAGAAATTATAGCCTTGGATGGAGTTCTAATCGAAAACTATGAGCTTAATTTGGCGAATGTTATTAATTCTACTTCTGAAGCGAAACCTAGACTCACCAATGATAACGAACATCTATTTTTGGAAAATTTTCGCAAGTGTCAACCGTTATTAATTCCCGTTAAAATACGTGGAGAAGAATTTAAAGCCCTAATTGATACGGGAGCACAATCTAGCTTTATGAGAATAGATACAGCGTAGAGACTACTGAATACACCAAAGACAAAATTCCCCATCTTAAATTCAGTAGTAACAGCTGTAGGAAAACGAGTAACAACATACGGCCCTACATTTATCTATGTCCGAACCGGTTTTGGTAATTTTCTTGCTAGATTCGCATTACTAGATAACCTGAATAAAGGTATTATATTGGGTCTTGATTTTCTAACCCATCCAAGTATACAGGTGGCTATCGATTTTGGAAAAGGCCACATATGCCTAGGGAACATAGAAAGACAAATTAGTAGTGAAACACTATTCGACGACGCCCAAATACCACCGCGGCTGCCAATTCCAAATAATCCAGTCGTTTTGGATGATGTACCTCTACAGGAGGAAGTTAAGGAGGGAGAACTGCCTGGATTGGAAAGCAATGATGAACAAGAACAAGTTATGCGAATAACTGAAACGGAGGAAGAAATTTTTATTTGGACAAAATCCGGGTCATATATTCCCCCAAATACCATTTCTTTTGTGCAAGCTGTGGTATGGCCACAGAAAGATTGGACAAAGGGTCCTACAGTGGTAGAAGAAACGGGGAAGGATACTTTATTCGACGTCGACGCCTCAATTGTGGATGTTAGAGACAACAATTTCCGAATTCTACTTATAAATGGAACGAATAAAGGGATAAAGCTGCGTAGCAACGAGCTGATAGCCAAATCTAGAACGAAATTTGTGGGACCAGAATTCGATGAAAAAATTCATCAACTACAAACAGAACCTCAAATTCAACAGCAGAGCAAACCAGAATTCATCAAGATCGTGACACAACTGGTAAAAGAGTCAAGTATCGATAGAGAAGGGCAACAGCAACTTATGAATGTCCTACTCAAACATAGGCATGCATTCAGTATGAAAAATGATCCTTTGATGATGACCACGAGGCACAGCATAAAATCGATACAGGAAACGCATTACCGGTCCAAAAACACTACTGGAGAGCTCCCATCATGCAAAGAGATATCATCCGTGAACATGTGAAGGATATGACCGAAAAAGGCGTCATCGAGCCCTCTAGAAGCCCTTGGGCTGCACCATTGTTTTTAGTAGGCAAGAAAGATGGCACGTGGAGACCAGTAGTTGATTACAGAGGAATTAACCAAGTAACAAAAGATGATAAATTTCCGATACCACGAATTGACGACTACTTAGATGTGTTAGGAGGTGCACGCCATTTTTCGACTTTGGATTTAAAGTCCGGGTACTGGCAGGTACCAATGCATTCAGAATCGAAGGAAAAGACAGCATTTATATGCCAAGACGGTCTTTTCCAGTTCAAAGTAATGCCATTCAGGTTGAAAAATGCTCCCGCAGAATTCCAGCATCTCATGGAGCGAATTCTGTACCCATACGTATGGAAAATATGCCTAGTATATATCGACGATGTAATAATTTTTTCCAAAACCGTTGAGGAGCATTTAGAAAATTTAGAGACCATTTTTCGATGCCTGACAAATGCGAATCTTACATTGAAACCTGACAAATGTTCTTTTATGCCAGCCAGCGTAAAATTTCTAGGCCACATATTGGACAAAAACGGAATGTCAGTTGACCCACAAAAAATAGAGGCAGTCAAAAATTTTGAAGTACCTAAATCTATCAAGCAGTTACAAAAATTTTTGGGATTAGTACAATGGTCCAAACGGTTCATACATAATTTAGCTTTCATCGCCCAGCCTTTATTTAAAGCCCTCGTAAAGAAGAACAGAAAGGAGAAATTTGAACTATGGCAGGAACAGCTAACAGCTTTTGAAGGTGTAAAAAACGCCCTAATGACGGCACCCTTCCTTCAGTACCCAGTGTTTGATGGATCAGCGAAATTTGTAATCCAAACCAATGCCTCAAGAACAGCAGTAGGTGCCATTTTGTATCAAGAAACACAAAAAGATCCCTAGAGAATAGCGTACTCGAGTAGAGTTTTGAATGATGCCAAAACCAGATATTCAACGACGGAGAGAGAATGTCTAGCCATAGTCTACGGGTTCAAGCAATATCGACATTATGTGATGGGGTTTAGGGTCACAATTAGAACAGATCATAAACCACTTACATGGCTTTCTGCAGAAAAACAACAAAATCAAAGGTTGTTGAAATGGGCCTTATATCTCGGACAATTTAACTATACGTTTGAATATGTCGCTGGACGTGAAAATGCCTTTGCAGATTTTTTATCAAGATCGGAGGAGAAAGAGAAGATTCGAAACAAAAAACAAGAAAGTAACAAAAGAATCAAGGATGAAAAATTGAATGCGGAAGCCAAATGCATGGCAGTAAGGCGAGCCATGACAAAACAAATGCTTGAACCTGAGACACAGGAGACATTTATTGATCCCCCACCGCCGACTCAGCAGGAAATAGATCAGATGCCAGAGGAAGCAAAAAAGGAATCGGAATTATTTCCCCTGGACTTGGTGAAAAAGCAACAATGAATGGATTCAAAATTAGCCGATATTTTCAAGAATATTGCGGAAAATAGCTCAAGAAAGTACTTCAACAGTTTTCATCTGGAAAATGATACATTGTATCGAGAGAATATCCCCGGAAAAAATCAGCTGGTGATGCCTACAAAACTTAGATACCTGGTTTTGCACCAATATCATGGTAACACATTAATGGGACACCAAGGTATAGATCGAATCATTGCAGCAATCGGAAACAAATTTTGGTAGTCAAACATGGAGGACGACATTATCAAATGGATAAAATCTTGCATCGTATGCCAATTGTGTCGCCCCATATCGAACCCCATTCAACCTCTTAATCCCATACCTGTATCCTACCCGTGGGAAATAGTAGCTACAGATGTGGTCAGCATTTCGCCTCTACGGGAAAAAAGACCATACGTCATTGTATTTATGGATTATTTTACTAAGTGGGTTGAAGCCAAATGTATACCGGACCAAAAGGCTGACACAATAGTGAAAGCGTTCATGGAAAAAGTCATCTATACACACGGGACACCGAAACATTTGCTGAGTGATCAGGGCTCAGCATATATGTCTCAATTAATGACGGACGTTTGCGACCTTCTAAAAATCAAGAAAATAAACAGGACACCATACCACCCGCAATGCAATGGTATGGTGGAAAGATTTTACCGAACCTTAATCGAACAGATTAGGAGGGTGGCGATAACCGATCCAGATGATTTGCCTCATTATCTGGAGCAATTGCTTATCGGGTTACACCTCATAAAACCACAAAAAACTCCCCACATAGTCTGTTGTACAGTCACGAGGCGAGATTCCAGGTGGACAACGATATTGCAAGGCCGATAATTGTGCAAAATAATTACAATACATATAAATACATGTTAACGGAACATCTCCTTAACACGTACAAATGCATAAACGAAAATCATAAAAAAACAGCGGCCAAATGAAAATTACAGTATGATAAGAAGGCTCGCAAGAAAACCTTTCAAGTTGGTGAACTTGTGCTCTATCAAAAGGGAATTATAAAAGGGGAAGCCGATACAACGAATGATGGACCTTACGAGGTGATAGAGATACAGAATTTAGATAAAAATATCATAAAAATACGCCCCGCCAGAAAACTAGATTCACGTGTACAGATAGTCTCAATTAATCGCATAATGCCTTTTGTTATGCGAACACCTGAATTTTATTGTAGCTCATAATTCGTTTTTATCATTGTATTTTTGTGTTTTGTTCGAATTTTGTTTTACGTTGTGTTCCTTTTTACCAATGTCTTATGTATTATATTTTCTCCCTTTTCTTGCAATTTTTTAATCGTACTAACTTAATTTTGGCAATTTTTATGGTAGTTTCAGGTGCAGATCAAAAGATAAGCCCAATTTTCAGAACTTATTGTAAAAACAATATCTTTTCACATGCTTGGTGTGATAGATAGAAAATGTTCATTAATCCGTACCTTGGTAATAATTTTATTGAAAAAGTTTCACCCCATGATGGAGCCGATTTTCGAAATATGATTCACAAATTTTGACTTTTACACAATAATTGTTAATTGGTGAATAGCGGAATTCACAGTATGGAATCCCACGACGTCCAAGATGGCAAGAATCTCATCCGGTTGCAAGAATGGTGATATAATATTAATTTCGTATTGAGCAGACAAAGAATTTGAAGAGAACGTAATTATATAAAATGTGACTCTAAATTGGCTGGCCAGCAATTTATTCGCCGAGGATTTTGAATGTTCGAGAGCCTGATCAACTCCCTTATAGCCAAATTTATTCTTGTGCGTCGGAGTCGTTTGGTGTGTACTATTGGAAATTTAGTTCGAGAACCATATTTTTGTGTTGTAATATTTGCCGCTTAGTACAACCTATCGATAGTTTGGAATTATTCATGGGTGTTCTTTGGCCGACCTTGAATGGTTACCGAGGAGCATTATGTTATGGATAAAAACGTTTTGCCATTTTGTCAATAATTTTGTCGATGCACATTGTTGCAGCCAGGAATGTCCGCTGAATTATCATGGACTTGGGAAGGGAAGCATTGATAATTTAAACCGCATTCTTTTTTCAGAGATGACCTATCACTTCAAAAAGTTCCTCCACAGAGTCAGTTTCGAAGAAATCGGTTTCCTGGTTCATTAATAGTCCTCAAAGTATGAAAATTCGAACGATATTTGCCCCATGGCACTGGAAGGAAGAATTACAACATCCATGGTGTGGCCATTACGTGCAATGATGAAAGTAAATATATCCTTGTAAATTCTCCACCTCGCTCTTTGTGAGGTCAGGGTAACTGTGTTGTGTGTAAAAATCCTTTTTCAATGTAATTTTTCTAAATTCTGATTTCAAAGTTTTTCTATGTCTATGCCTTGCAATATTATATCTCTGGGATCTGTGCCTTAAAAATTGCCTCGTTCTATTAATCTCATAAATTCGTTTTATTCATTTTCTCATTTGCGTTTCGTTTTATTTGCACCTGTGTGAATTTACATTTGTTCTTTTTCTTCTCATCTTTAGTAATTATTGTAGAAATCTTCGTAAAATTTTCGGATTTTTTCTTTTCCTTTCCGAAAATAGTCACCAAGTAACATCACGCATGCGCTAGGCAGCTTCGGGCTACCATTTCTAAATCTTTTTCTTATCTTTTTCAATCCACATACATTTTCATTCAAAACTTTTTTGTGGCACAGACTGTGTTGTGGGTTTAAGTTTACATTTTAATAACCCAGATCCACTTTAACAACAAATACCATAAATATTTTTGGTTCAAAATCTAGACAGCCAAAGGCCTAGAGGATTCGGTCTTCGGGCATCCTTTCTCCCTGGGGGCAGATAACACCAAAGGCATTGGGGGGGCCAGTGTCGGGCCAAGGGGCCAGTGGAAGTAGTGGCGGTGAAAAATTCGAAAGTCTTGCGGGCTCTCCACAGTTAACAACCCCCCCCCCTCCGGAGAGGACAGAGATGAATGCCACAATTGGTGATGGAGGAGCTGCCGATACCAAACACATCGACGGCAGTGGGGAGCGGCCCACAACCTAAAAAGGGGCACCACAGGGGTCGCTGCCGGTCAATCGATTTCTATTTTTATTTTTGTCAAATTCGGCCCGAGTGCCACGAACGCTATTCATTCAAACTTTTTATTCTTTTTATTCAGGTCAACGGGCCCACTGGGCATTTTATTGGCGAATTTTTTCGCGCCGGGGTACCATCCGGCGCCATTGGCCCCATAATTGTAGTGATACCATTCGATACGGTCGTTTTATTTCTATTTCTACGATCGCGTCAGGGGCGCGTAGCATCGTTTCTTGAACATTTGGAGTCGCCAGGTGTTGGCATCGAGGGTCTGGGGCCCTTGGGGGACCTCCTGACTTTTCCCTTCGCTGGTGGGAAAAGTCTTGCCTTTGGGGGGGAGGGATGTCAGAGGGTCAATTCCTCTGACCTTTGGTCCTCTATTTATTATATTTTTATTTTCTAGAGCTCTTTGTTGTTAAAGTAGCTCCAATTTTTATTAAGTAAACAAACCGACAAAACGGTTTGTGCCACACATTTTTGGTCCAAAAACAAATAAATGGTGAGCGCGAAAGTTTTGCATAATACATGCAAGTTGATGTTAGGCGTGTTGCAGTATGTTTTTTCATTCATCCTTAATTCGTTTTTATATTTGCCTGGTCGTTTTATTTTTGTCGTCAGAGCAGAGTCTCCTTTTTGCATATTGTGGCCGTCCCATCTGAAGGATCCGACGTTTTGTAACGACCCGCGGTGACTTAGGAAGGAACGAGGGCGCATTCACCGTTTTGTTTATTGTGCGTGTTGGATTTCACGTCGCGGATCAATCTTGAGGATTTATGCGGCCTGAGGAGGTTTTCGATGTTCAGTTTTGACCAAGGAGATTAGTGAGTTGTTTTTCTGGAGTCAGGTAGATTTGTTTTGTCTTTTGACAAGCTTTCAGCTTGGGCCGTGGACTAAGATATCCTGAAGTCCCTGTGGCTCTGTGCACAGGGATGAACAGAAGGATCAGCGAACCAGGGAGGAGTTAGGCGATTGTGTTCATACATTTGGGCACTTTGAATATTCATTTGCTCACTTACTTTTACTGTTGTATTTACTACACTTTCGTTTATTCAAAATAAATATCTTTGTTCACCAAGTCTCAGTGATCTGCAGTAGGATTGTAATTAGTACCGGGTTAGCGTCAGGGGCTGTACCAGATTGGATCTCCTATGAACCACAGCTAGGTAGCCGAGGGCATACGACCACTATATACGACATTCCTAAGCTTAGAGGCAGAATTTGAATTATGACAAATTCCTCGCCACTTAATAACTTTGTTGCTCCAGAAAGCCATCTACTGCTCCTCGCCACTTAATAACTTTGTTGCTCCAGAAAGCCATCAACAATTTTTATGTGCAGTTGGAAAGAGCGACAACATTCCTCAAACTTGACTTTACAAAGGGGTATTTCCACATCACATTGGCTTTTTTGCCCAGATGAAGTCATTACAAGAAAAAGACAGTGATGCGTTTGCACATGCATATCATGTTTCAACCAAATGAGAATTTTAAAAAAACAGATCATAGCAGTGTTATAAATACTAGGATTCAATCGAAATGGCTGTAGCAGATGATAGTGTAAAAACACAATTCATCAATCAGGAAGATAAAAGAGCATTCTTGAAACATTGTTCGCTACCTATTTGTTGCCTTTTGTTGAACAGATTTAAACGTTTTTATAACCCACAAAGTTTTGTGGTATATTCGTGACACAATGTTCAAGTGGTGCTTTTTGATGTTGTGAAAAATCACAAATATAAGAAGAATACCGAATACAAACACAACTTCAAAATGGTGAAAAATTTTGGAAGCAGTCTCACAGTAATGGTATTAAAAAGCTTAAAAGTACACTAAGGAACCTTCTGCAAACTTTCTGCATCACTGATTGCTTTCATGGTGAAAAAGTTGCCAAAATAAGCACAAAACAAGTCAAGCATAAAGATCAAGTTGAATAAGGAAGAATGATATCACAAAAGTTATTCCACAGTAAAAATTCTAATTTTCCATCATTGCTCATATTTGTTTGTTTATACTTCTGTGACTTGTATTGCTCCCAGCCTTTCTGAATAGTTAGTTCTTCCTGTATATTTGCAGTTTTACTATTCGGGTGTATGTAGCCTTACCTTTTCATTGCTATTAATGACTGTAAGATAAAACTATTTTGAATATTTGTTTAAGTACTTTCCTATTGTTACTCTGTTGGAATTCTCTTTCAGACAAGAAAACTTTTCTTACACTTAAAAAAAGTCAAAGTTACCACAGTGGGCACAGATACTTGACTGATTAATCATTCAAGCATTGAGGATGGTTAGCTGCATAAATAGCTGAATTTAAGGTAATCTATTGTTGAGTTTTTCTACTCTGAGGTTGCACATGTAAAAAACTTGCAGACACACCGGTCAGTTCCATGAACAACTAGTGCAAAACTATTCCTAATTGTATCCAAGTGGAAACCAAACAAATAAGTTCTTCTGATACTTCAATGAATGATAGCAGCAAAAGTTTACCCAGTAGCCCATTTACTAATATCTTAGAATGACAGATGTAGCAACTCAATAGAAAATGAGTTCAGTTTGATGAACAAAATGGAAAAGAAGACTTTATAGTACAGAAAAAAATGAATTTTTCACTAGAGAAAGGATGATCAAAGGAACAACATGCTGTTTAACTTTCAATTAGCTAGAACTTGCATACATTTTATCAGATTATTGGTGGTGAAAATTTTAGTCAGCATATCATTCCATTTTTCTACATAGAATACAGTAGTGAGTTAAAGTTTTCCACATTCATTACTGTAATGAGGTGAAGTGAGGTTTTTTTTTATCTGAATTGAACTTACTTTCGTTGATTTGCTGCAATTTCTTTTTCAAAATAAATATATCATAGTTATATTAAATATCATAATGGCAAAGTTAATATAATAAAGTGTGAAAAAATTTCCTAGAGATCGCCTATTTCTTACTGAGAAGAGCAACTCACCTGACTCGATCTTTTCAAATGTCCATAGTTCACTTGGACCATTGAGTCCGCAAATATCATAAATCTGTATGCCTTCACCATGATAAACAAGGCATACTTCCGGTTCCATTTTCTTATCTTGAATACGAAAACAGCTCCGTGACCCACAAAAGTCATGTTGATTTGAAACGAAAACTAAATCAGGGTCATAATCTCCTCTGGAATCTTTGCACCAATGCCATGTATTATTCCTAATCTGACATTGACATACTGAGTTGTACCAATCGGATTCCCCAGTCCACTGGAAGCTACACCTAACCGGCACTCCCAGTGATTTTGTGTTGATATTCACATTTGACATATAGTAACGTGCATCTATGCAATTAGAAAAAAATCATAAGTATCTGCGAACTAAAACTTTGGTTTGGGGATCCCCATAGGCAGCCTGAAACGGCTGTGCTGCAGGAAGTCTTGACAAATGTAGCTGAGTTTCAACTATCAGGCCTACAAAACAAGTTGAGCAGTGTGTGAAACGTTCTGTTGAATCTTTCCATTCCAGAAAAAATACTCTACCATTGAAAAGAATTGTTGAGTGCATTTTTAAACTGTTTCTCACCTGGATGAACTTATTCTGCCAGGCTACATAATTCTGTGCACTAAAATTCTCTAGTTTGTAAAATAAGTCAGTTTAGCATTCAACATTCTTCTGTTCAAATCTTAAAATATATTATAAATCTCTATTATGTATAGTTGTTCTTGTCAAGTTATGTAGGTCAACCAGCTAAACCCAATCAAATATTTCCAGAGTGAATTAAAAACTGAGGAAAATGACTCTTTTGAGCTATAGTCCACTAAATGGTAACAATACAACAAAAAAGATTTCCACGTGACCTAAAGTGTAAAGAAGCATATTGCAAAAAAATTTGTCTGCAAATACATTATTATCCACCTGCATATTGTTATTTCAGATGCAAAGAATAAGAAAAAACATGGATTTTGATATTTCAGAATTGTGGAACATAATTAATTTCTGAATTTTTTTTAAGGATACAAGGTTGAATTTTCCAGCTAATTCAGTGATTTACCTGTAATACGAAAAGCAAAAATAACAATGGAAGCAGGAAAAAATTGGATTGAGGCAAGGGAGGAAGAACCAATGTTCTTTAACAACTTCGACTCTTAACTTACGCTGATGATATTTTGATCATTTTCCAAATATTTACAAAGTTCAAAAATGCTTCAACATCCCCAAACATATTAACCATGAAAATGATGTCTATAATTACTGCAATCTGGCTGGAACATTTTTTTCTGCAAATTCACAGATTTCTGTTAATGATTAAAAAATCTATACACAATGATACACATTATATATCAAATGTTATCATGTTCACTTTTGAGGAACTTGAGTGCTACAATAGAGCTATAGCGTTCTTATGATGCATGAGTGTTAATAATGAGCAGATTTGGAACGTCCTGTTCTGCATCTGAATTTTTTTTTAAAATTATTGTGGGTATGCCTACTGATTTTCCTATGGCTGGGAGGGTAGAATTCACTGGACTATACATACAGTCATTCAGGTGCCCACATTATTTGACAGGCATTCTTTAGGCGTTTTTTACCACCTAGTGCAGCCCACATACCACAGGCTGGAATCTGCCTGGCAAGCAGGACGTGTTTAGTTACCTACCTCATAATGGAATCCATCCACCTTCTCATTCACAGCATCATGTCTAAGATGCTGAACTGGGTTTAGTAGATCCCCGCAAGCAGCTCTACACTATTTATCTACCTGATAGGAGGAAATGCTGTTTCTGACTGGGCAAGCAACCAGAAATTCAATTTCGGGTTGAAGGTGGATTCAAATGTAGTTCTCCAGTAGTTAGACGAATAACCACAAGACCAAGACAGCTTGAGGTTCTACAGTACGACTGTTGTGTTTTTATGATGCATTGGTGTTATCAAAAAGCAACTATGAAACGCCATATTCTGCATCTGACATATGTATTTGCCATCTGCATCCATCTCTGCATCTATTGAACACAAATGGAATAAATTTACATAATGTACTTACATCTGCTTTCTCCACACGGAGAACCAACAAGCCATAGTAAGAGTAGGAAAAAAGACCACTGTACCACACCTAGTGACATTTTCTGTAACAACCATAATGAAAAGCCTTGAATCTACAGTCTAGGAAGCCATTGAACATCCCAAATTCCTGGGCAACAAGTATATTCAATTAGGTGCATAATTTAATAATTTATTCAATTGGGTGCATAATTAGGTCTTGTGCCTATTTTTAACACAAAAGTACATTCATGTGAGTATGACATATGGAATATTGCAAATCATTATATTGCTTGTCATCCATAAGGTTGCGAGGATACTTCTCTTTTTCAGTCCCAAGGTTACCACCTTGTAATCAGTTTCAAAATCAGGTCAGTCACATTATATTTAAAATATTGACAAATGGGTAATGGTCGAAATAAATTTAGATAAAACACAATTGAGAATACAAATTCAAAGTTTGCTTTGGAAAGTGGGCAAGGGCAATAACTAATGGATGGAAATTAGGAAGGGAGAAGACAGTTTAGAGTGAAATGCAAAATTGTGCAGAAAGTCGATCAGGTGGGATGATGTTCCTTCATTCTAATCTATTATAACAAGCATTATATGATCAAAAACCGCACTCAAGAAACGCTGAAATGATTTCGCCCTAAAAAGCCCACAGGATGACAGCAAACACAAAATAAACAGTTATGTTAAGTTTACAAATACGGACGAAAATATGAAAATACATGAATGCAGGTATTTTATCTGAGATTGGAACTTTTGGGGGAAGGTAAATACTGGGAACAGGTGGCTTCTGTTTAGCTAGAATGTGATATAGAATCCTCATGATTCAGATGCAGTATCTCAAAACATTTTTTTTTAAGCATAATTTTTAAATCACATGAAAGGTGGAGGTTAAAACAACACAAAAAAATGACCAGATGACTTTGTCAGGATCTATATATTGTTTTCTATGGCTGGTCACAGTCTGGACAGTGAACTACAGATTATGGCTTTAATGGTAACAGCTGTGAACAATTGAATTTTAGTGCACATGACATGCACCTAATTCTATTTAATGCCAAATTCCTGTGATGCAATCTGCTTTGTCACATCAAATGTTAATATTAGATTCATGATTTTGAAACAGTATAGTAAATAATAGTATCCATAGTGGGTTGCGTAACATTCTTTACAGCCTAACATGTGAAAGTTTTTGTCAATTCCAGGCCTGACTATAATTGAACAAAGCTGGGTGAAGGATCAAAAATTTTTCGTGATAGTTGCATGATCCACACTTTATTGTCATCAAAATTCACCATTTTTAACACACAATGCTTTAAAATTTTGGAACAGCAAAGTTTTTCACTTTCTCTGCGGGTGAGAAGGATGTTCAGATTGCATAGCAATTACTATTTGGTAGAAAAAGCTCAACAAATAAACTTAGATGGAACAACATACAATCTTATTATAGGTGGTGCGGTAGCGTCAACCTATAATATACTTGGCCCCCAAATTTCATGTCCCGCCTTTAGAGCCAAAACAGTGAGAGCTAGAACCTTCAGGGTTTTTTCATAATTGTTGTATTTGAGAATACATCGGGAATTGAGGAGTTAGGCAGGAGTGGGATCGCAGGGTTCGTCCTTAGTGTACTTATTTCGTACGCCCACGCTTACCCGATTGACTTAATTAAAGTACTTAAACCCCACATTAATTACCCTACAAATTAAAGAAAGATACTTCCTTAACTTGTCTCCCAAATTAAAATAAAGCGATGGAAAAGGAGACTTTTCTCCAATTTCACCTTTGCTCAAAAAATAACACTTACTATACAAAGGTGACGGGGTGAGACAACAATATTCACTCCCAAGCACTATGAGAAAAACACTAATGTAATGTGGGCGTGTGGGGAGGTGGCGAGTACAAGCAAAATAACTAATGTTAAAAATACGATAAACAAAAATTAACACATGCTCTGAGAGAGCGACCAAACGCACATGTACCAACATGGGCTACAGTAAGACAACTGTCGATGGTCCCCGTCGCTCACTCCACTTGGTACTTGCGGACCTCATGCGTAAAACGACAAAAACGACAAAATACAGCAAAATCGGCGAAAACACACTACAACATAATTTCGGGCATAGGGGCAAACTATGGGGTGTCATTTTGCCTCTATCTGCAAGTGCTGCTTGGTGGCGCCCCAAAAAATGCAGAAAACACACTTTTTTGGGCCCCTCAGTTCCACCATGCCCATCAATGGGTGTGCCATATCCAACCTCCATACTTCGGCCTAAGCATCTCGGGGTTGCAATCTCAAATGCAATTTTTTATTTTTTTAGATATGGCCTCAATTTAATTATATGCTGGTCAAAAGTTCTGGAAAATGCCAAATTCCTTAATTTTGTGATATAATACTTATGGGTTCAAAAAAATAATTTTTTGCAGCATAATACACTACTAATTTTTTAGCAGTTTCAAATAAACCTGTAGCCTTGTTGGGATTTTTGGGCTGCAAGGGTTTTCAACCATTGGGAATTTGATGGACGCGGTCACTTTACACGAAAAAATATCCTTGGTGTAAACAAGCGTATTCCTTTCATTTTTCAGTGGAGGGAGTTTTCGATCGCTGGGAATAAAATAGATGTGATCACTTTACACAAAAAAATTGTCCCTGGTGTAAACAAGCGTGTATGCATAATTTTTTTGTGGAAGGGGTTTTCGACCATGTGGATTTAATGGATGGGATTACTTTACACAAAAAAATTATTCCGGGTGTAAACAAGCGTATTTCAGTGATTTTTCAGTGGAAGGAGTTTTCGACCGCGGGGAATTCAATAGATGTGGTCACTTCACACGAAAAAATTATTCTGGGTGTAAAATAGCTCATTTTTGTGATTTTTTTTGTGGAAGGGGTTTTCGACCAGGGGGATTTTTATGAATGTGATGATTTTACATAAAACTATCTCGGGTCTAAACAAGTGTATTTTCGTGATTTTGTTGTGGAAGGGGTTTTCGACTGAGGGGAATTCAATGGAGGCATCACTTTACACCAAAAAAATTATCTCGGATGTAACCAAGTCTATTTTCGCGATTTTTTCGTGGAAGGGGTTTTCGATCACGGAGAATTTAATCAATGTGATCACTTTACACACCAAGTCATATTGAGTGTAAAAAAATGTATTTCTGCGATTTTTGAGGGACGATGTTTCTGACCATGGGGAATTCAATGGACGCAGTCAGTTTACACAAAACAAGTCTTTGTGTAAACAAAAGTATTTCTGCTTTTTTTGGTTGAGGGATTCTAGATCATGAGGAATCCAATAGATATGGCCACCTTTCAGTCTGTTTACAACGTTTTTTAAGTACTACGTGGTTTACACATCTTTTACTTTTACCGAAAGTGAGAATTCGTAGCTTTAAGATTGTTCTTTATTGCTTCATTGATGTGAAGATGACCAAATTTAAAACTTCAATGTACTTCTATGAAGATTTTCGTGCATGGTTGAGGCCCAGTAAAAAGAGGTGAACTAGTTTATTAGAAAATGCCCCAATGGGGCAGAAAAAAGAAGAATATACTTGCTTCGATAGTAGAAAAAGGACTGGACTGAATTTTTGGGAATTTGGGTTAAAGTTGGAAAAAATTCATTTTCTTTATATTGGATTTTCATTCTTTCTCAAAAAAATTTTTTATGTCTGCGAAAAAGTATATTCTGCAGCTGAGTGCATCAACACACTTCCCAAGCAGACATGTGCATTTGAAATTTCGAGGAGGATACAGGTTTTTTTTGGTTTTTTGACGTTTTTGATAAAAAAAATTCAAAAAAAGTTGACCAAAAATTTTTGTTCCATGAATTTTCCAGTTTCAAAACCTTTGGGATAGTTTGTACCCTCATATCCCCCTACGCATGTGTGCTTCCAACTGTGTTAAACTTTTAAACTGAATTTGGTGTCAACAAAAGGAATCAACTATGGGAAACTGGCACATAAAATCCCACTCATCTTTTTTAGAAAAAAATCCACAGCACAATCTTCCATGAACTAAAGCGATTGTGCAAGATGCGTTTCATTCACTCATTTCACATAACATGTCGTATAGAGTTCACCCCGTAAGTTCTACTGATTACAAGCTATAAACAAATTTATTATCTTTTATTTAACTATTCAAAAAATAGTATTATTCACAGTTCGTGGATTTAAACTGAAATTCGCTGAAAGAGCTTTTTGCAGGATTGCATACAAAAAGTAATTTTATCCTTCTCTGCCGCTCCCGTACTGCTTTCAAAAAAGTTGTACTGTTGCAATGGAAGTGCGAGTATAGTGGGGGAGAACCGGGCACGGAATTTGACGCACACCCCCAATATAGGCATGGCTGAATCAGGATCATCAATTTAATCCCGATGTTGAGATTTAACTCACGTTGGGTTAGTGCAACCAACCTCAGGTTTCTTCTTAGTTCTGAAAATTACTATAATATGCCTCCCTAACTATTTTTCAGCTAGTGTGAGAGGCATAAGTTTTGAATCGGTCGGAAGTTGGAATGCTATTGGTCTATCATTTATTCACATTTGAAATCATGTGCATGTAATTTTCATATAGAAAAATTTTACTGTAGTTGATGCCGGGGGAAGGACAAAATGCACAATTCTGCAGAATATACTTTTTCACAGACATGGAAAATTTTTCTGAGAAAGAATGAAAATCCAATATAAAGAAAATGAATTTTTTCCAACTTTAACCCAAATTCTAAAAAATCTAGTCCAGTTCTTTTTCTAGCATGGCAAGTATCGAAGCAAGTCTATTCTTCTTTTATCTGCCCCATCGGGGCATTCTCTAATAAACCAGTTATATATTGTGGATCCATGGCAAAACTATCTATATAACATTTTATATAGGTAACTCAACATATACAGCTTCCAAATAATATTATAAATACTTACCATATAAATGATAGAGTTTTACATTTTAAGTGCATACAATCGGATTTACATGGTTTTTCAATCTCATAGAGATTGACATGAATAAAAGGTTGAAAAAGTCTTGATTTTCAAAAATGTGATTTGGATGATTTTCATGGTACTGAAGATGTGATGAGAAAAGAACCATATGTTATTTATCAGGTCTTGTTATTTCAGCAGTGTATCGCACTTGCAGATCAGTCCAGGCATCAGCAATATTTTCGTTTTCTTTTTGAAGTTTCTAAGCATTTTACTTGGACCTAGAAAAAACTGTTAACTGTGAAATCCAGTAACTTTGAACATTGAATTAGAAACAATGTCATTTCCTACTTAACTGAAAGTATCAGTTGTAATCATGATAATTTTCAATGAAATGTTGACAATCAAGATTTTTGGGAATAAGCGGAAACATTAGTGAAATGAGTCAACAAGCTTCGAGGCTAAAGCCCCGTTCATACGTCTGCTTGTTGCTCACCAAGCAAGCTCTGCGAGCAGAATCCCGAGCATAAAAATTTTGCTCGGCGAGCATGCTCGGGGGGGTTGTAGAAAATTTTCTACTCCTCTGAGCATGCTGAGCAAGCGATACATGTTATAAGTATAAACACGTCACAGAGTGAGCTAAGCAGTAAAAATACCAAGTCTGGCCAGACATCGCAAACCAGTTCGAGGGTAAAAAAAACCAATTCGAGGGTAGACAAGGCAAAAAAACCAGTTCGAGGGTAAACAAGGCAAAAAAACGAAAATCAATCTATCTAAGATTTTTGAAGATAAATCAAAAAATTTGAAATGATCGCCAGAGATGGCATGTCCTTCTTCTCTGCGGAAAAAATGTTTGTTTAAAATTTAATTTTTTGCATAATTTCAAAAACTAGTTCCTGAAAACTTTCACTCAGCTACAGGACTTATGGTCTCTTGTTTATTAAATGCATGTAAATTGAAGAATGACCAACAAATGGTTTACATGTGGAAAGAAATATTCATAAGTATGCATTTTAGGGGAAAATTTTGCTTGCAAAGTATGAACCAACTCTGAGCATGCTTGGTGAGCAGGCTTGGAGCTGTGCTCAGAGATCTTTCCCGAACATGCTGGACCATGCTCCGGGTAAATTTGCTCGACCAGCAGAAGTATGAACCGGGCTTAGAAAATCAGGCGCATCAGAATTTTGATGTATATGGTTCACACTTTAATGCTGAAAAGCTTAACAATGGGATTGATGTTGTACAGGAATCTTCATTGATCTTGCAGCAAATCTAACTTCCAAGCATCTACTTCAAACTGATATCCAATGTATTATATTAGGTAACTAACTAATTGAATTTACAAGTGACCGTTGATTGGAAACAACAACCGAGTAATCTGGTTCTTTTAACATCTATACTGCCAAAAGTACAAAAGAAATTCTCTGGACAATTTTCTCTTCGGAAGCTCAAGCTGTAAGAATTTTTTTCCGCAAACATTACTGATTAGATCTCCAGGAGTATTGAGATTACCAACAGTTCAAGCGACTATGAAAAATATGACAAACCCAATTTTTTATTTCCTTTTTTCTCGAAAAAATTGCTAATTAATGTTCCATCAATAGGATTTTGATGATCATCGGTTGTTTCTAATGCAAGCTTTGACAAAGGCCCTGGCTTTCTTCAAAATATTGTTGATCTAAAAAAACAATATATATGAGAGAAATATTTTTTTTGACTTTGCTCATACCCTGGGATTTCCAGTTGCATGAGCGAGGAAAATTGTCCAGCCCAAGGCGACATTGACTCCAAAAGCAATTGGGAAAAATTCCAATCTTTGGTAGAACATTGCAAATGATGTTAAAATCACAGATGCTGCACTCAACACGATTTTGAAGATCAATGTTACCGATGAAATCCTGAATGACATGGATGCTGACAACTCTATATCATCAGATTAAATTTCTTCAAATAGTACATGATTTCAAATACTTTAGCATTGGGTTATATTACTTTTCTTAAATGAATATGACTCAAATGCAACTTTTTTATATGAGACTTTATGAAAATTCCATTGCAAACTTACTCATGAAACGATAATAAAAACCTTACTGAGCTACAATTCTTTCTGACTTCATTATTGATGGCAAAGGCTTGCGTAAACCAGATATGCCCGCTTCAGCAAAGATCATACACAGAGAGGAGAGGATGTCAATCGAGGTAAGCACTGACTTCGCTATATGACTGTCATAATTGATCCAGCATGAAAAGGTCGATGGAGTGAGTACACGGTAGCATATCAAGTATGCTAGCATTGAGCATGTGAAGACTATAATACTAGGCAAAGTACTGAAGTTCAACAATAATTTCACACAAAAATCTCACCTGCTGTCATTAAACACGAATATAGCTTGAATCGAAATGTATTACATGAATTAAGCATATTTGTAAGACAGGAATATACACAGATGCATTCCAAGGTCAGCAGAACCATATGAATGCAATGGCATATGATTAACGTGATTGCAGTGGACTGACATATTAGCTGAAAGCTCATGAAATCTTCACTCAGCTCCAAATGAATGTATAAAATATCAACCTACTTCATTGTCAATCCTTGATACATAGAACATAACTAAAACGTGACTCAAACCAAGCAGTATATCTTGAGCACATTGAATTTGATGTAACAAAAATGTTGGCCTGAAAACTTCCACATAATGAAACTATAAATAATATTGGATAAACATCAATTGGAATAGCTAGTTAAGACTTTATTCAGTGGATCTCCAATAGGAGCATGTTTCTCTCTAAGTCAGCATTTCAAAAATATGTACTATATGTGAAAGTGTTGTCCGTAATGTTGAATATTTTGATGATAGAAGGTATTTCCTGATCATTTTAATACAGAATGCAGATATATATTTAGTAGCAGGGTGTTTCAATTTCCTGACACTTGGCGTGACTTTTTTCAGCTTCCTACGTTTTGAAACTATGAAGATGTAAAGACTTTAAAATTAATCCACATCATGTTCTGGCTCGATGGAATTTAGCCAATTTTTTTCCAAAATAACATGCAGAACCCTATTAGTCATGAATTTGTTCTTTAGGTGGATTTTGTCACATTCAGTCAGCAACATAGTTTTTTTATTGCTGTAGCCATCCTACTCTTTTTTTGTAGATTCTTCAAACCATTTTTTGCAGAATAGACTGTACTTTTCAATTAGTGTAACTTGTTAAGAACAATGTTTTCAGAATGCAGACATCTTTCCATGTGACCTCTAAATGTATCATCATTTGTTTCAATTGATATTACAGAAACATCATCTGAAAAACTTGTTGTAGTGTGTTTCCGCCGATTTTTGTCATTTTTGTCAACCCGTCCATGAGGCCCGCAAGTACCAAGTGAAGTGAGCAATGCAGATCATCAACAGTCATCTTACTGTAGCACACATCGGTACGCGTGCGCTGGCTCTCTCCTTGTACATTATCATTGTGTGATTTTTATAACGTCAGCCCCATTAGTGTTATTTCGTACTCGTTGCCTCCCCGCACGCACGTCTTTGTTTGTTTTCCTTCCCAGTGCGTGGGAGTGAATCGTTTGTATTCTCACCCCATCCCGTTTGTTAGTAAGTGTTTTTCATTACATGAGATAAAAATTAGAAAGGTCTTTCCTTTCCAGTTTTCATTTAATTTGGGAGACAATTTAAGGAGTATCTCTTCCTTGATTGGTGGGATTATTATTGTCGGGTTTAAGTACAATTAATTAAGTTAATCAGGTAAGCATGGGCGTGGGAAATACATACATTAATGACGAATCCTGGGATCCCAATCCTGCCTTAACTCATTAATTCCCGACTAATACCAAAATACAACAAACTAGATTATAATTCATAGATTTATAACTCACATTGTGGAAAGCATTAGACAGGCTGACATTATTGACAAACCACTGACCCACATACTACCAAATGTGTTCATTGTTTTTACCACTAGTTGAACAGTTCTGGACATTGGGCTCTGAAATGTAAATTACGGAGCCCATTTTTCAATGATGAATACACAAATTGTTCTCACACACGGGATTCTCCTTCTATTGCTTTCACTATACCCACTGTAGCACTCATCCGGAATCGTTTGATCATTGAGTTGTAGCATACACTGAACTGTTGGACATTGTTCAAGTGTGGCAAATGGATTGACTAGATCGATACCTAAATGACATAAATCAGAAGCAAATTACATTGCCAACATTTTATTGTTCAAAGTGTGTGAAGGTAAGCAACTATAATACTTGACAAATGCATGCACAGTTGAATTGAAATTCAGACAATAGCTGCAGTATTTGACAATATGACACAAAGGTCTTGATGGAAAGATCTAATGAATGTGTAGTTTATGAGTCAAGTTTTCAGTGAAAGTACATTTTTGAAGATTCATGGTTTGGAAATAAAAATGTGTCTATAATAAGTTCAGAGAAAAGTTACTTGCATTCTTTTCTGTTTTCATCAACTAATGTGATTGTTATTCAAATGAATGAATAGTGACTACAATGTGAAATTGTTGCACGACGTTCATCTTTCATATGCTGAAGAATGTCATCTCTCAACGATTTTTTTCTGCAAAAGTTAGTAATACATTCCAGAGGTTGCAATGAAATATGGATGAAAATAAAAACCATTGAATATAATATAAATAAAAAACCAAATAAATGATATTGTTTTGATTATCGAAATTGGGACTGACTCGAGTCTAATTGAATAATTGTGCATCATTTTAACTTGCGCCAAACTTGTGAACACATGAGCAGTTTTTCTGTCGTGAATGGATCCATACTTCCAACTTTGGGGGGAGGGATGTCAGAGGGTCCATTCCTCTGACCTTTGGTCCTCTATTCATTATATTTTTATTTTCTAAAGTTTATTTGTTGTTAAAGAGGGTCCAATTTTTATTAAGTAAACAAACCAATAAAATGGTTTGTGTCACACATTTTTGGCCCAAAACAAACAAATGGTCAGTGCGAAAGTTTTGCATAATACATGCAAGTTGATGTTAGGCACGCCGCCATGCATTTATTCATTATTGCAAGATTTATTATTTTTATTGAAACGTCTATTTTTCGCTCTTATTTCGTCCTGTCTTGTGGACCGGACGTTTTGATTCGCGTGGTGATTAGGAAAGGCGCGGGCATTATTGCAGACTCCGATTATTTTTGTATTATCGTTTGTTCGTCGCATGCATGTTACGTTTGAGAACCGACGCAGCCAAAGGATTTTACGACATCCGTTTTGATCAGGAGGTTCAGTGAGTTATTGTTCAGAGATAGTTAGATCTGTCTCGCCTTTTGAGGAGTTTCAGCTTAGGCCGCGTGTTGAGATATCCTGAAGTCCCTGTGGCTCTGTGCGCAGGGACAAAGAAAAGGATCAGCAAGGCAGGGAGAAGTTAGGCGGCAGTATTCTCGTTTTTGGCATTTGCATACTTGTTTTCTATTTACTCCCACTGTTGTATTTTACTGCACTTTTCGTTTTGCTCATAGTAAACATATTCGTACATCCAGTCTCAGCTAGGTGCAGTAGGATTGTAGTTAGTACCAGGTTAGCGTCAGGGGCCGTACCAGATTGGATCTCCCAAGAACTGCAGCTAGGTAGCTGAGGGCATACGGGCACACAATACGACACTGGTTACCGTACCAGGGGGCCCCCTGTTGCTCCAAGGGGGGAGGGATGTTGTATGGCAACATACAACATTCCACCCGTAGGATTGATGTTGTAGCCAATCCATGGGTCCCAAACCCGGCCATTTTTGTTGAGCCCTGGTCAGGATGGTTACACCCACCCGGACATTGGCCAATGGTGGGACAGCTACGGCGCCACCCAGGAAGCCCTTCAACACTATTAACAGGAAAATTCTTGTCATATGCATAAATCCACTTGGCTTGTGCATCAGAAAAAACACTAGGCGAGGAGTTCGAATCCTCAAACTTCTATGTACAAGGAAGATACATTATCTGGGTGCACTAACTGAGCGACACGGATGGTTGAGAAACTGTGATTGTAGTGGTGGTAGTGATTGCATGCAATGAAATGTAATTGAGAGCCAGATGCATGACTACTACGACATTCTATAGGAGGTGAACTGTAAATGAGGGAATTCCTGACACCTAGATCAAATTACTTTTAAAACTCACTTTCATAAGTGGACATTTTTCTTCTGGTGGTCACAGGTTCAGGGGCATCTGAAAAACAATTGGCTTCTGACAGAAAAAAACATTGGTATTATTGTGTGTCAAATAGGATTCACAATTCTTAACTGAAGATTCACTGTCGATTGTATATGATGATAAATTAAACATTATGTGAAGTAGGCAAATAGGTCACTGTTTGACCTCACACAGAGTTTTTGGCTACATTCGACTAGGCAGAACATGGAGAATACTAATACGACGTGACCCAAAACATATTTCGAGGTGAAAAGGGATACAATTTGCTCTAGGCTCAGTAATCTAGTGGGCAACACCATGCCTTCCAAAGTCCCCTAACTCGATCGATTTTAAAAACTGATTTACTTGCTCCAACTTTTAAATACAAGAGTGACTATAGAAAAAGCAAGCTGCAAACAAAACGAGCCCAGGCATCCTGCAGGGAACACTTCTCTTGATATAAACATAACAGTGGAACAGTTTGGTACACAAAAATTCCTGACACCTAGATCAGATCACTTTCAAAGCTCACCTGCATAAGTAGACACATTTCTACTGGTGGTCATGGGCACAGAGGCATCTGAAAATCAATTGGCTTTTGACAGAAAAAACATTAGTAATGTTGTGTGTGGAATGTGATTTACATGTCATAGTTGAAGATTTACTGTCGATTGTACATGGTGTCAGGTGAAGAAAGCATGCATCTTGTAGAGCTTCATCTATTAATATAAATGAGAAAACAAATACATTACATAAATGCAGGTATTTTATGAATCTCCATAGTCCTGTGTTATAGGTATGAGGCTAGATAAAAATGAGTGAGAATATGTCAAACTTGACAGATTTTTTCACTGTAGCTAGTGTTAGAATTGTATGATCTTAGTTAGTTTTATCACATGGACTTTTTGAATAACTGTTTCTTTCACTGACATTCAAATTACTTTACTATTACTCAACTAACCTCAGCCTATTGAAGGAAATAAGTAAGAGCTATTTCATGAGGTTTTCAAAATTGATTTGCGTGTGCATCTATGTGCGTTTGAAGCTTTGAAAAAGTGATCTCTTTTAGAACACCAAGTCGATAGAAAAGCTTTGTTATTAATATTTCTGCATGACCGTTTGTTCATGATTTTGATGGTTTTTTAACTGGCCAAATCATAGTCAGCCACAGATCTGCGATCCAAAGTCCCATAACTCAGCCAATTTTAAACTGATTCACCTGCTTCAACTCTTAAATACAAAAGTGACTATAGATGAAAAAACCTGCGAGCTAGGGATTCAGGCTTCCTGCAGGGAAGACTGTTCCTAATGTGAAGATAATAGTGAAACGATTTGGTACATCAAATTTCTGACACCTAGATCAAACCACTATCAAAACTTACTTGCATAAGTAGACATAATTCTACTTCGCGAGTTACAAGTCATAGTCCAACATTCACTGTCCGTTGTGCATGGTGTTGTGTAAAGTAGGCAAACAAGAAATTGTTTGACTTTGCACAGAGTTTTTGACTTCATTCGACTGGACAGAACAAAAAGATTACTAATATTACCTCACAAAAAAGTATGTTGAGGTGGCGAGAGTGTTACAATGAACTCTGTGATCCGTATACCAGCTCTACTAAATCTTGTAACTTGGTCAATTTTGAACTGATTTATTTGCTTCAACTTTTAAATTCGTAAGTTACTATATATGAAGCAAGCTGCAAGCAAAGCAGGTTTATGTTGTCTGCAGGGAAGACTGTTCCTAATGTAAAGATAATGATGTATTTGCACATCATGCTGTTGCATGTACATGCACATCATGCTGTTGCATATGCTGTTGCACGTACATGCACATCATGCTGTTGCATGTACATGCACATCATGCTGTTGCATGTGCGTATACTTTTTGGGCATGCAAATTTTGCCAATATATTTTGTTGAATTATTTTTAGCCCGCCATATAAATTTATGTGAGTGTCGTTCTCTGTGTATAAATAGTTGGCCCTCTGACCAAATATTCATTTGTCCCATTCGTCCGGTTGGGCACCCTGTTGATGGCAAGTCGCATGGGGAAATCGCCATGCAAATCGAACAGATGGACGACCAGCGGAGCATACATTTTTGCATAGAAGTGGAGCGCCACAGAAAGACCAAAGTGATAGTGATTATCCATTGCCAACTTTATATAATAATTTTCGTGTTTTTGCTGGTGTCCATAAAATATTTCCCAGCATTAAAATCTTATTTTTACATATTATTCAACTGTGGTCATTCCACATTTTGTAATATTTCGTCGGATATATTGATTTACATATTTGTTTATTATTTAGATATTACCGATCGAGAAGGCGGAGGGCCAAAGGCACAGGCGCCAGCTTGCAGTCAGCAAGCGGCGGAAAACCCGTTAGGGGATCCGACCAAGTAAGTTTATCCCTGAGGGGATTCCTTGTCTCATCTAGGAGACTGCGGAGCTCTCTGGTGAGGCCCTGCATTTAAAGTAAAGTTTATCTTTGTTGTCGTGGGTCTGGGGAACCGGACTGTTGCACTATCACTGAGGCTTAGCCAAGGGAGTAGTTCTAACAGGTCAGTTCTGACCAGAAGCCTCAATCTTTTCTTACGCCTACAAGAAAAGACCTGCACAACAGTCCCAATTCATCTGCTTTCGCCTTCCTATCATCTTTATCTACCATTGTGTATGTATGAAAAAATTATGCAAACCAGTTACAGTAATGGATACCTCAACTACATTGTATGTGTGGGCTGCCAGTAGAGGATAAACCTACTGACTCACACAACAGATAATAGTGTAACAGTTTGGTATATAAAATTCCTGACACCTACAGCAAATTACTTACAAAACTCAGTTGCATAAGTAGATACGGTTCTGCTCATGGTCACAGGCGCAGGGGCATCTGAAAAATAATTTTCTCCTGACAGAAAAAAACATAAGTATGATTGTGTGTCAAATGCAGTTTACAATTCATAGTGAAGATTCACTGTCGATTGTACATTGTGTTAAATAACTTGACCTTGGGTAAAGTAAGCAAATAAGTTATTTTTTGACTCCACAAAGAGTTTTTGACCACATTCTGCTTGGCTGAACATGCAGTATAGTAATACGTCAGAAAAAAATATTTCAATGTGACAAAAGTGTTACAATCAGCTATGGGCTCAGTAGGCAGGCTCTTCAAAATCATATAACCAGATCCATTTTGAACCGATTTACTTGCTTTAACTCTTAAATACAAAAGTGGCTATAGATGAAGTTTCTGCAAGCAATGCGCGCCTGGACTTCCTACAGATAAGTGTGCAAACATTTGTTAAGTCAACTTCCTAACACCTAGAAAAAGATTACATCCCAAACTCACTTGTATAAATAGACACATTTCTTCTGGTGATAACAGGCTCAAATGCATCTGAAAAAAAAATTTTTTTTTGGCAGAAAAAAACAATAGTATTAGTGTGTGTCAAATGCAATTAACAAGTAATAGTTTAAGATTGACTGTCAATTGTACCTGGCATTAAATTAGTCAAATTGTGTAACTTTTTAACCTCAATTGACTCAGCAGAACATAGAGACTAGTAATACAAACTCAAAAGAAATATACAGGGTGAGGCAAAAAAAAGTGGTAATGCATAATTTACACAATAACTTCAGTGTAAACCGTCACATCGTAATGCGGTTTTAACATGTTGTAAAGTAACCAATTTGCAATCTATGACCGAAGTTTTATTCTAATTTGTTTTATAATGGGGAAGATATCGCCAAAATCCCAAGCCTTTGTGCTTAAATTAGTGAACAACGGTTTTGGTGCCATGCGCATATTTAAAACTTTTAAACAACCGAATTGGAAATATTCCGGGATTCGAAAATTGGTCGAAAAAATTCATAAAACCGGATCAATTGAGAGAATTGTGGGCAGTGGTCGTCCAAGAAGTGCTCGAACTAAGCAAAATTCAAGAAAAGCCGTAAAATTAGCGATCAGCCCAAAAAACAAGATTGGAGTCCATTTGTCACAACGAAAAGTTGCTCAGAAGCTTGAAATTTCTCAGCGCTCAGTTCAACGTATTTTGAAGGAAAACGATGTCCATGTATTCAAGCGGGTTCGACTTCAGGAACTCAATGCCAAAACCAAGGAAAAGCGCTTGAACAGAGTCAAAAGATTGCTGCGTTTGATCAAGAAATCGGAAATGGATCAGATCATTTTTACAGACGAAAAAGATTTTCTCATTGACACGCCGCCTGTTAATACTCAAAATTGCCGTGTTTACTCGAAAGAAAAATTGAAACGAAATGTTCCACCTGCCAACTTGATAATTGAAAGAAAACATTTTCCGAAAAAAATTATGGTCTGGGCTGGTGTTTCCAAACGTGGAAAGACCAGTATTCATTTTGTGGAGCCAAAGTCGAAAGTCAACAGTGACGCCTATATTTCTATCTTAAAATCCGCCAAAATGGACATTCAAAAATTGTATCCAGATGGAAATTATTTGTTCCAGCAAGACGGTGCAACGTCCCATACTTCTAAAAAAACAATTCAATGGTTGAATGAGAATTTTGAAAATTATTTGAAACCAGGAAATTGGCCACCCTGTTCGCCTGACCTTAACGTCATGGATTACTACGTTTGGGGTGCCTTACAGTCAATGGTTTATGCATCGCCAATTAAGAATCTGGCATGTTTAAAAAATCGTATTCGTTTTTGTTGGAAGAAGTTATCCCAGGAAAGTATTAACAGAGCCATTGATAATTTTCGCACTCGTATGCGCTTTGTTGTGATGTCTTCAGGAGGACATTGTGAAAACTTTTTCTTGTAAATTTAATTTGAGTTCTTCTTTGTTCATTTTTAATGTATTTTGTTCAGAATTAAATTCTGCATCTATGTGATTAGTATTGTTCCTCGGGTTTTTAGTTATAGGCCTAAAAAATTCATAAACAATCGTTACCACTTTTTTTTGCCTCACCCTGTATATGTCTATGTCACAAAAGGGTTACAAGTACATCTAGGCTCAATAGTAGAGTGAGCCCCAGACCTGTGCTCTAAAGTCCAGTAAGTCAATCAATTTTCAACTTATTTACTTGCTTCAACTTTTAAATACAAAAGTGACTATAGACGAAGCAACCTGTGGACAAAGGGAGTCCAGGATTCTTGCACGGAAGACTGGTCGTGATGTAAAGATAGAAGTGCAACAGTTTAGTCCCTCAAATTGCTGACACCTATATCAAATTATTTTTAAAACTCACTTGCATTAGTAGACACATTTATATTGGCGTGACCCGACAATTGAGCACCGGACAATTGAGCGCGGACAATTGAGCGCCGACAATTGAGCGCCAACAACTGAGCGCCAGACAACTGAGCACCGTGACAACTGAGCGCCGACAACTGAGCACTGACAACTGAGCACGGACAACTGAGCGCCGAGACAACTGAGGGCCAGACAACTGAGTGCCGAGACAACTGAGCGCTAGACAACTGAGCGCCAGATAACTGAGGGCCGACAACTGAGCGCCGACAGCTGACTGCTGACTATTTAATGTCAGATAAATAACCCAATCAGTTTGAAGTAACTATTCTGCATTTAGGCTTAGGCTTAGGCTTAGGCTTAGGCTTAGGCTTAAGCTTAGGCTTAGGCTTAGGCTTGGACTTAGGCTTAGGCTTAGGCTTAGGCTTAGTCTTAGGCTTAGGCTTAGGCTTAGGCTTAGGCTTAGGCTTAGGCTTAGGCTTAGGCTTAGGCTTAGGCTTAGGCTTAGGCTTAGGCTTAGGCTTAGGCTTAGGCTTAGGCTTAGGCTTAGGCTTAGGCTTAGGCTTAGGCTTAGGCTTAGGCTTAGGCTTAGGCTAGGCTTAGGCTTAGGCTTAGGCTTAGGCTTAGGCTTAGGCTTAGGCTTAGGCTTAGGCTTAGGCTTAGGCTTAGGCTTAGGCTTAGGCTTAGGCTTAGGCTTAGGCTTAGGCTTAGGCTTAGGCTTAGGCTTAGGCTTAGGCTTAGGCTTAGGCTTAGGCTTAGGCTTAGGCTTAGGCTTAGGCTTAGGCTTAGGCTTAGGCTTAGGCTTAGGCTTAGGCTTAGGCTTAGGCTTAGGCTTAGGCTTAGGCTTAGGCTTAGGCTTAGGCTTAGGCTTAGGCTTAGGCTTAGGCTTAGGCTTAGGCTTAGGCTTAGGCTTAGGCTTAGGCTTAGGCTTAGGCTTAGGCTTAGGCTTAGGCTTAGGCTTAGGCTTAGGCTTAGGCTTAGGCTTAGGCTTAGGCTTAGGCTTAGGCTTAGGCTTAGGCTTAGGCTTAGGCTTAGGCTTAGGCTTAGGCTTAGGCTTAGGCTTAGGCTTAGGCTTAGGCTTAGGCTTAGGCTTAGGCTTAGGCTTAGGCTTAGGCTTAGGCTTAGGCTTAGGCTTAGGCTTAGGCTTAGGCTTAGGCTTAGGCTTAGGCTTAGGGGCTTAGGCTTAGGGGCTTAAGCTTAGGGGCATAGGCTTAGGGGCTTAGGCTTATTCTTAGGGGCTTAGGCTTAGGCTTAGGCTTAGGCTTCGTCATATGAATCAAAAATGACCATATTTGCTTGATTCATAATATTAGACGTATGGACATATATACATTACCGTAGATAATCATTATGGTAGATAATCACTGAAATGCTAGTATTCCGTAGCACTCAGTAAATGAAAAAAACGCTCAATTATAATGCATTAAATAGACGGCGCTCAGTTGTCGGCACTCAAATGTCTGGCGCTCAGTTGTTGGCGCTCAAATGTCTGGCGCTCAGTTGTCACAGCGCTCAATTGTCACGGCGCTCAGTTGTCTGGCGCTCAGTTGTCAGGGCTCAATTGTCGATGCTCAATTGTCGGCGCTCAATTGTCCGGCGCTCAGTTGTCGGCGCTCAGTTGTTGGCGCTCAGTTTTCAGCGCTCAGTTGTCATGGCGCTCAATTGTCTGGCACTCAATTGTCGGTGCACCTTATATTGGTGGTCGCAGCCTCAGTGGCATCTGAAAAACAATTTGCTCTAGACGGAAAAAAAGCATTAGTATTGTTGCGTTTCGAATGTGATTAACAAATTAATATTGAAGATTCACTGTCCATTGTACATAGTGTTAGATAACTCAAGATTGTGTAGAGTAGGGAAATAACTCTTTTTTTGACTTTACACAGATTTTTTGACTTAATTCGATTGACAGAACATAGGGAATGCTAGTGTGGCTTCAGAAAAAAAAATACTTCAACGCAACAAATGGGTTACAATTAGCTCTGGGCTTGGCTGGTCTGCCCTCCAAAATCCCATAGTTTGGTCTATTTTCATTTACTTTTTACTATTTATTTATTATTTAGTTATTTACCAACTCATTTACTTGCTTTAACTTTTAAAAACGTGGCTATAGATGAAGCAAACTGCCAGCAAAGTGAGCCCAGACTTACTGCAGGGAAGACTAGTCCCGATGAAAAGATAATAGTGCAACACTTTGGTACATAAAATTCCTGACACCTAGATCAAATCACTTTCGAAACTCACTTGCATACCGTATTTATTCCAATAAACAGCGCACCATTTATTATTTCAATACCTTATTTTCTGCGCCATTTATTAGAGGGCGCCATTAATTAGAGGGCGCTGTTAAATATATTTTTCACGAAGTTTGGGTTTGCTTTTCCATTTACTAATTCATAAACAATGTGTGATCCATTGAAAAATGATTTTTTTTACTCTGGATTCCGATATATTCAATCGACTTGCAACTGGACGGTTTCCTTCCTTTTCCGCTGCAGTGATAGCCGAAAGTTTGAAATCCAAAGAATATTTCTTTTTTGACACCGTTTTATCGACATGAGTTTCGTTAATAATATTTTCCATGATAATAAAGAAAGAAATTCAACACATTAAGTAATGACCACAAGAAAACAAAATTTGCATTCACTACTGTTAACGGTTAACGCTGGTCTACAGTTTACACTGACATTTGGTACCTAAATTCCTCTATTAAACGGCGCACCACACCCGATGTTGCGACATGGAATCCTCTAATAAGCGGCGCGCCGTTTATTGGAGGGCGCTGTCTATTACTTTTTCCAGCTTGTAGTCGCGCCGTTTATTAGAGGGCGCTGTTTATTAGAATAAATATGGTAAGTAGACACATTTCTACTGGTGGTCATGGGCACAGAGGCATCTGAACAGAAAAAAACAGAAAAGAAAAACAGAAAAAACAGAAAAAAGAAAAAAAACAAAAAAAACACAAAAGAAAAAAAGACAGAAAAAACATTAGTAATACTGTGCGTGAAATGTGATTTACATGTCATAGTTGAAGATTTAGTGTCGATTGTACATGGTGTCGGGTGAAGAAAGCATGCATCTTGTAGAGCTTCATCTGTTAATATAAATGAGAAAACAAATACATTATATAAATGCAGGTATTTTATGAATCTCCATAGTCCTGTGTTATAGGTATGAGGCTGGATAAAAATGAGTGAGAATATGTCAAACTTGACAGATTTTTTCACTGTAGCTAGTGTTAGAATTGTATGATCTTAGTTAGTTTTATCACATGGACTTTTTGAATAACTGTTTCTTTCACTGACATTCAAATTACTTTACTATTACTCAACTAACCTCAGCCTATTGAAGGAAATAAGTAAGAGCTATTTCATGAGGTTTTCAAAATTGATTTGCGTGTGCATCTATGTGCGTTTGAAGCTTTGAAAAAGTGATCTCTTTTAGAACACCAAGTCGATAGAAAAGCTTTGTTATTAATATTTCTGCATGACCGTTTGTTCATGATTTTGATGGTTTTTTAACTGGCCAAATCATAGTCAGCCACAGATCTGCGATCCAAAGTCCCATAACTCAGCCAATTTTAAACTGATTCACCTGCTTCAACTCTTAAATACAAAAGTGACTATAGATGAAAAAACCTGCGAGCTAGGGATTCAGGCTTCCTGCAGGGAAGACTGTTCCTAATGTGAAGATAATAGTGAAACGATTTGGTACATCAAATTTCTGACACCTAGATCAAACCACTATCAAAACTTACTTGCATAAGTAGACATAATTCTACTTCGCGAGTTACAAGTCATAGTCCAACATTCACTGTCCGTTGTGCATGGTGTTGTGTAAAGTAGGCAAACAAGAAATTGTTTGACTTTGCACAGAGTTTTTGACTTCATTCGACTGGACAGAACAAAAAGATTACTAATAGTGAGTTTTATCACATTGACTTTTTGATTTTGAATGTCAGTGAAAGAAACAGATATTCAAATCATATACGCTACACTTATGCAATGATTTGGTACAAAAAAAGTAATGTCGGTTTAGTGAGCCATGAAACATTAATCAACTAACCTCAGCCTTCTGAAGGAAATGAGTAAGAGCTATTTCATGAGGTTTTCAAAATTGATTTGCGTGTGCATCTATGTGCATTTGGAGCTTTGAAAAAGTGATCTCTTTTAGAACACCAAGTTGATAGAAAAGCTTTGTTATTAATATTTCTGCATGACCGTTTGTTCATGATTTTGATGGTTTTTTAACTGGCAAAATCAAATGCCTTATGACTAATTAACAGAAAATGATTAGCATTTCTATATACACGAGAATCATATAAATCCGTTAGTTGAATTTTTTACGAATAAAAAAATGAGCTATTTAGGCAAATTATGTTAAATGTTATACAGTAACTTATTGTCAGTAAGTTGTGAAAATATAAGCCAAGTTTTATCTTAACTAACTTACCCGATTCGACTTTTTCAAAGGTCCATACTGATTGTGGATAACCTGGTTTACAATTTTCATCATACCATCCAACAAAATCTTCAAAACGAGCACATTTATTTGATTCTTTCGTAAAAATATCGAAGCAGCCTGATGATCTGCACCAGTCATACTGATCCCCTCTTTTGATAAATATATATGGGCGTGGATATCTATTGATAGGTCCACATGGATTCAAAAAACGCTCCTTGTACCAACATTTACACCTTGAGAAGTACAGATTTGAAATATTGGTCAACTTGAAGCTGCACCTGAAGGGAACTTTCACTGATTCTGAACGAATGATGTCCAAAGTCGACAAATAGTAACGTGCATCTGTGGAATGAAAAAATAAGTCGTGTGTATGATGACACTAAAATTTTCGATGAAATAGTTCACCAACCTGTGAGAGCAACCTGGAACAACTGCATTACAGGATGAGCTGATTCTGAGATTTCAAACCTTCGAAAGGTCAATGAGAACATCCTTTATCCATCTATAATTTGAGCCCTCTATCTGATTTTCATCTTCTCACTTATGAGACAGTCTTCTATAATAACGAAAGTCCAAAATATTATAATTTCCTCTTTATATGAAATTCATCTGTCACGCCACACATTGCTCTGAAGCAAAAGCCCAAGGTTTGTAAATTGATTTAGGCAAATGCTCATTATGGCTTTGGAGTAAATGTTTGGACACTTTATCAATGTCTACTGATGTGCTACATTAGCTGTTGTAGCCAATGTCAGTGACCTGTATTATATGATTCTCTCCAAGTTATTGCAAAATCCTCTAGTGATGATCTTGCAGTAGCATTTGGTGGTGCAGACAATGAGATGACTATAGTGAGTCAATACGAAAAAGAAATTACTCTCCCTTTTGTAGTAATTCCAGTTATTAAATTTGAAGTGTGACCTGCAACACAGCAATGCAGGCTAGCCTTCCATGGGAGACTCTTTCTTCAGTATGAAGAACCAACAATCCAGTTTTGGATTATTACTCGATTATCATAAATTGAAAAAATAAGCTACAAAAGTGAAATGGGTGTCAATTGATATAGAATTAATTGATATACATCAAGAAACTATAAGAAAAATGAATTGGACTTTATTTTAATTAGGTTAAAATCTACAAGGAAAGTTAGTCATTTGTCAATCCTTCCTGTACGGCATTTTTATGTTCTTTCTCAAAATTCAGAAAAAAGTGATCTATTACATTTGTTGCATTTTTTGAGAGACATTCGATGGTGTAAGTTATTAAAAAATACAACTGACAATTTTGGAAGAAATATAACTTGCAGTTGTTTGATGTTAGAGTGATTCATCACCAATGATGGCTGACTTAATTGAGAGTTGGAATGCCACCTCCAAAATTGGTGGTTACAGATGATCCCTATAGTATTCAGAGTTCGGGGATAATTTGAGTCAAACACAGAGCCCAGGTGATTATTATCCAAAAAACTCAATCTGAGGATGCCAACAATTAGCATTAAAATAGCAACTAATGGAATAAAAGAAACATAATATCTTAAAATAAGGTTGATCTCAGCTTCACATCATTGAAGTCAGTAAAGCTCAACTAAAAAGATCCATTACAAACAAGATCAATATGGTAATTAGGGTGAGGGCTTCATAGTCAGAATCAAGAGAAAAACAAAACAGTGTAGGAAGACATGGATATCATCAAGCTCACTAAACTTGGTGGCAGTAATATTAAAATTACAACGCAATATTTTTTGACAAAAAAGTGTACAATTCTCTATCTAAAGTATTTAACATCAATAATTCACGACTTAAAAAATACGTATATTTTTGAATAATTTTTTGTTGTGATCTTTATTTAGGTATGTATTAATTTGAATTCTATGAAAAATGTAAAATGCAAATATGGGCAGAGGAAAGAGAGAGCAAGAAATCAATGTTAAAAGGCAAAATTCATAGCTAGAAGTAGTGGAAGGGTGAACTGAGGCCACTGAAGACCTGTTTTCGATGATACTAGTTGAGGGGAGCAATTTTAAAGTATACAGTCTGCAGTCAAGTACTGATAAAGGAGTAAGTGGCCAGTAATAAAAGACATTATAAACAAAACCTTGATCAAGCTGCCAAGTTACAGAGATTATGGGTTCTTTATGTCTCCTTGGCCAGTTTTTTTGGTCAAGGAAGTCAATGTGGCCATATTATTCCATCGGAAAATTATATAGCCTAACCATGTGATACACAAGAAGTAGTCGACTCCCCATTGCAAAGATGGCCACGAATAGTTGATAGTTATGGACAATCAATCACCCACTACCTTTTCAGAAGCAGCTATTCATTCATGTGCCATTGGAAAAAATTAATAATCATACTGTAGCCCAAAGTTCCTGAATATTGAACATTGTGAATTAAATTTGGTGTTTAATTGTTCGGAATAATTGATGCATTTTGAATATGCAAAAAGTTTCCAGAGAACTTAATCCCACATGTGGATATCATAATCCAAAAGGATTTGAGTTCTCCCATGTTTGGTGTATATCATTACTTTTGATCATTCATAAAAGTTGCCAAATAGAATTTCACTAAAAACGACCAAGGCGCTTTCTAAAGCTTTTCAAGGGCTTCCAATTTTTACTGAAATCACGAAAACTGTCTAATGGGTTTTTGGAAAATTCCCTCTGGAAGATATTCAAAAAATGTACATACTTTGTGTCAGGACGAGTTATGCACACAAATTGGTGACTGCAGCATGTATTAGGAATTCTGTGTAGCTATCCAGAACATAGGTTGTGGCCATTATTATATGAGCCCTATGTGCATTGGGTAAGCTCTGCATGTACAACTCATATTCCTATGCACTTCTCAAGGAGCCATTGGTCTAAAATTCTAAAGAGTCAATTGAATGTATTTTAGATCTATTGAGGACTGATACTGAAATCTTATTGCTGATTCAATCCACCAACCTGTTGCACTTTAATCCTTACCTAAGAATTCCCTTCTAGCAAAAGCCACAGCTTTAGAGTAACTGATTCAGCACTTAGTTACACTTTTCCAAAATCGATAAAAAAGAAAATTATTTTTTTTACCTTAAGTCAACTTTTCCAGATCAAAAATTAAGTCAAATTAACTTTTTCATGTTGGAGTTATAACAAAACAGACGGTTTTTATATGATCAGATTGAAAAAAATTTGGCTGCAGACACCTTATCTTTGATTTAACATGGCAAAAAATATCTATGAAATCAAAGCCACTTTTGAAATAGATTCTTATTGCATTAAAGACTAGATCAATCCAACATCAATTGTTGTGTGTGAATGTAGTTTCATCTGGAGCTAACCCGATGGGCCAGGCTTGGCCGTTTCCATGCGACCCCTGCAGGTCCCTAATATGGACATGGCTGAATTTCAACTTGCCCAGTTTTCTTGATACTTATATCATTAGAAATTCCTTGATGAGTACTACAATCTAGGCAAAAATTTTTTTCAAAGTAGGATATCAAGTCAAAGGGATCAGTTCTTTGAAAATTTTCTATATATTTGGAATCCATGTATTATACTCAACAAATATATATCATCAATTATACCCTGATGTTTACTATCGAGGAGGCTGATTAACTACAGCATGATTATTAATTTTGTGATGATATACAAATCTTATTGAAGGGTGATTCTGAAAATTACATGTTCACAATCCACTATTTACATTCACTATTTAGATCCCAATCTACCGTCTGCATCAGCTATCAGTATCTCCATTTTCAACCGAGTCTTGGAATGCAAATTTAAAACACATGATTGAATAATGTACTCTAAAACACTTGCATTTTATTTCTTCACAAGGAAAAGCACAGAGCCATAGTGCAAATAACAAAAAAGCCAAGTGAACACTATCCAGTGACATTTTGTGAAATAAGCTGGACGATTTTTGGGAAATTGCTTAAAAGCTACTGCCTAGAAACCCCTTAAATATCAAAAAAATCGTTGGCAACAGAAATATCCGATTAGTTGCATATTTTAAGCATTATTTTAGAACATGGTGAAAGGCAGGGTAAAATTACTATTTATACAATGGAAATTATTTACCTGGATACTGAAAAAGACGTTTAACTATTTTTAACACAAAATTTCGTTCTTGCAAGAGTGACCCATTATCAACGAATGACGTATTCAAATATGGAAAATGGTTTGTTGCCAGTTAGGTTGCGGGGATAATCTTGCATTCATTATCAACATTCTTTTTTGAAATTCTGATTAGTCAAATCATCATCTAGACGATTCAGATTTTGTATCTCAGAATTGTTTGTTTGATGCATCACTTTTTCAATTGGAAGCAAATAGGGAAATTAGAAGAACACCAAGCCTAATACCTACAATATAGATGCTCATATTGTTTATGCACAATTATTATATCATTTTTTGCCTGCTGATCACAGCATTAAGATTAGGCAACCGTATTACTTCTGGTCACAATTTTTCCAATTTCAATACATGTGATGTGCAACCAATCATATTCAACATTATTTTTCTATCAGGCAATCTGATTGACTGCAAGATAAGTGGGTTTTGGTAGACCAGTGGTTCGGATTCAGGCAGTTGCAGTGGGTTCCAGTTCCGTCTTGGAAGTGAAGGTAATTGGCAAGTAGGTATATTGTTGATGCTTGGAGGTCAGTCAGGCTGGCAGCAAAAAGGACTTTATTTTTTTCAATATAAAAGTTATAGAATAAAATTATGTTAAAAATTGTCCTCGTGGCCACAATGACACACAAATGAAGGTTTGTGCACAATAATAATAATAATAACAAAAAATAATGGAAAAATGACAGTAAAATGTTGTTTATATTAAGGTTGTCAAAATAAGTTTACTGTACTTGAAAAATGAGATAGTACTGGTTTAGCTAAAGGTGTGGTATCCTACAGTCCACAGCCACTGTGGATAAGATGTGCAGACATATTAAGATGCAGCTCTATAGTGCATTGATTTTAAATTGAGTCTATGAATACGAAAAACATAATTCGTGAAGTGTTAACCATTGTTGCCAGTTCCACCCCTGATGTCTGAAGTCAGTATGAGGGAAAATGTTTATTAGAGGGTCTGACAATAGAGTGCAAGGATACTAGAGTACAGGATCATTGGATCAGAGCAAAACAAAAAAGCCAAAGGTGAAAAAATTTGAAGAATAATTACATTTCAGCTCAAACAAGTTTTCTTCACATTTCTTCATAAATCTGGATATTTTCAGCTCAATGCATTTTTTCACAATTGAGAACTTTTTGCTATTTTTTGTGTTTTTTCCTTTTTCCCTTCTCGCTATTTCACTTTTTTCTTGTTTCACTTTTATTTGTCTCTTATTTTTCATGTAATATGTTTTTTATTTTGTTTTCATTGTCCTGTGCTTTTCTCTTTTATTGATTTTATATTTTATTGTTCATCCACGCTCTCTTTACCCATATTCTTTTTAGATTTTTTTATTCAGTCGCTCTTATGCGATTTACATCTAATCCATTTTGTAAAAACACTTAATCAATAGACAAATGGTGGAGTAACGCTGGTTCAGGTAGTTTGTAAAAAGATGGGGTATGCAAATCTTTCTTTTATTAGATGCAAAATACACAAAAAACTGCAAATATTTGAATATAGAACCTTTGGATCGGATTGTTCATTCTTTAATTTTCCGATTCCTCTTGTATTTCTAACTCACATTCAGAATGATACACCTGTTGGGGATCCACATATGGTAGCAGATATCACATCAATGCAAATTGTGAAGATAGTGGGAGGGCTTGATTATCTGGGCATGACTGCCTTTAAAAGGCCATATGTGACATGTTCTGATTATTCTCACAAATTTATGTGTACTGTGTGAACTGGCCATCCACCATCTTTTGTTATTGTGATTTTACACTCGTAAAGTGGGGACGTTAAATTTGTGTTTATTTATTGACTGTTCTCTGGCCATCCAGTTTTACATAGGGCGGTTTATTTTTCAGTAGCCGCACCTCACATTCCCGTCTTTTACCAGTACCATTGGGTAAGGTTCTTTGGGGTACTCTGATAGTTTTCTGGGTGGAATCTACTAGATTCCAGTTACTGAATAGTGTCTGAAGCATCTGTTTAAACTGTTGCCCTGCATCAGCGTTTGCCAATAATGAGCTCCTCTGAGTGACCTACAGTGTTCAGTTGGGTACAAGCCAATAGCCCTGCTGGTCATAGTGCTGACGTCTTTGGACATATGGAAAGAGATGTAAACATAAAACCTATTTTTTGTCAGCTTTTAGAATATTGCTTAGTATTCTTTTTTGTGTTCAAAAACAATTTCGAATTCACATTCATTGCAGGTCAGGGAGGTTTGGTCCTTGAATGATTCTGCGAGAATGCCGCAGATATTCAAAAATCAGGCAAGCAGTGAAGAATCAAAATTTTTTAACAACATCTGCTATTTGACCATCAAAGCTTTAATCATTTTCGACATGCAGAATGTTCACACATGGAAAATTCGAAAATTTTAAAAGTTGGTTTAAACATTTTGTGAAATAATAAAACCAACTGTCCAAAAATCACTGTCATTTCATGGAAAATTTGCTGGTTTTTAGCATCCATTACTGTGAGTTTATGTAGTTTCAGCATAAAAAACATGTAGTTTTCAGATTTTTGACAAAGTATCCATTCTGGAAAAGTTGGTGATTGTGTAAAATATTTCTTTGTGGTGACTTCCATTTGCTTTGACTTAGGCTCATATCTATTATTGCACTATAGGGGCTTTTCATTTTGGTGACACACCTATGAAAATGGACTCATGCAGACAGTGTCACCATTTGGAAACTTTGCTCATGAGGGTGAGTCAGGCTGGCACTTTTCCTTGTGACCTGTGCAGGTCCCTAATACAAACATAACTGGATTTCTTCAAATAGCCATCCCCAAAGCTGGCTTGGACATTTATAATGATACTTCTACTACAAGGAATTTCTTGATAAGTACTAAAACATCTGTTATAGGGCTTCCTAGGTGGCACCAAGCATCCTGACCAGGGCTCAATAAAGATGGCCGCGTTGGGGACCCCTGGATTGGCTAAAACATTAATCCTACTGGTAGACTGTTGTATGTTACCATACAACATCCCTCCCAGCTTGGAGAGACAGGGGGGTCCCCTGGTACAGTCCCCAGTGTTGAAGGGCTTCCTGGGTGGCGCTGGAGCAGTCCCACTGCTGGCCAATGTCAGGGTAGGTGTAACCGTCCAGACCAGAGCTCAACAAAAATGGCCGGGTTGGGGAACCCTGGATTAGCTAAAACATCAATGCTATGTGTGGAATGTTGTATGTTACCATAGAACATGTCTGGAAAGTTTTTTTTCTAAGTAGGATACAAAATCATGCAGAAGTGCAGTCGAGTAGCAGGTCTGAAAATGCCATGATCTGGATCCACTATTTAGAAATCAATCTGCCATCTTTATCAGCATTTCAGACACACTCTTTGAACACCATTATCTGAAAGATGATTGAATAAAGTACTATAGGGCACTTTTGTGATCAAAAGGCACAGTATGCAAATAGTAAAGAAGACATGGGAATCACATCGGGTAATTTTTTCCGGCCTAATCCCAACGATTTTTGAGAAAATGCTCAAAACCTATGGCCTAGGGAATCATCAAATTTCACAAAAATTTTTTACAACAAGTTCATCTGACATAGTCTTTAAACAAGATTTTGAAACATGATAAGACAGAGCATTGCACTAATATACTAATACTAAGGAATTATGTGCCTGCATATCAAAAAGAACTCAAGACTACTTTTAACACACAAGTAAATTTTTTTAGAGAGATCAGAATTAAAAATATCACACTATGATAAATTGCTTGTTGCCTTAAGGTTGCAAGGTTACTCCTCACATGCAATACCAACCGCAATGCTTCTTAATGAATTTTATATTCTAGTGGGTCACATCCATGGTCCAAACAAGTATGGTTTAACATGTCAGTGTGAAGCATCAATTCTTTGATTGGTATTGAATATGGAAGTTGAAACTACATTATTATTTAAAAAAATTTTTCAGTTGTGATTTGTATATCATATCTTTCCAAGTACTGAGTCCAGTACTAATATTAAGTGGTGTACTGAATTTCACAGTTCACAGTGACAATCAAAATTTCAGTGTACATGACATATGACCAATCCTATTTAAAATTTGTTCTAGAATCTGAAGAATTGTAAATGTGCCCTAATGTGACATAAATAGATGCAGTTCAGTACTCCATTCATTGGCAAATAAATCTTGTGGTGCAAAATTAAATGTAAGCAACATACTCAATTGTTCCTTATTCTAACTCACAGTGAATTTGAGAAAAAATGCAGTTGTGTACACTGGTCAATCATAATTTGCATTAGCATCTTCACAGTGCACTGATGAAAGATATCGACAGATGGAATAGAGATCTTAACAAAAAATATTTCACTGGGGATCCTGAAAATTGTGTGAATTGGATGTGACAGATAAATGAATGGCAGTTGATTGAAAGACAACTAGATGACTATGAATATTGGGTGAATGTCACAATTGGGTGCAAATCATAAAAAAAGATGGCCAGGATGAGTTCTGACCAACACAGGTGGCGTCCCTGGCCCTTGAATGGCCCCTGATCAGGCCAAGTCAAACATTACTGAAATTCCAACTGCATCAAGAATTGATTTTCAAGAGTTCTTATGGACTATAGACTGAAAAGTGAATCAGTCTGTTGATGTGATCCTACCTAATCTAACTCTTCAATTAACTCTTCATGCACCTGAGCAAAAATCCTGTTGAAATTATTTTCAATGATTATAAACACTTTTTTGTGTTTACAAAATCTTTCATATTTCTTTTGTTTCAAAATCGTATAATACCTGACAGCAAGAGCTAATTAGCATGTAAGAGGTTCATGTAATTTTAGTGCAACTAAGTTCAGAACTTTGGTTCTCTCTTGATGTAAACTTCAGCATCTTTTGTCTATTCCAGACATTTTCTTATGTATAGCAGGGGCTTAATTGGTTTCGTTCTATTTTCGGCAAGGTCCATCATCTTTCGGGTCAATGCTTATACTTCAATAGTCCCAGCATCCATTGGGACACAAAGATGGTGTGACCAACTTTAGGATTGCTAATTATTTGATTATTTTTGACCTTTGTTCTTCCTTTTTCGTCCCCGAGTTTATCATAATTTCCACACTGATAGCAATCAGTAGCTGATCCATCAGCCAATCTAACACATTTATTTTTCTGGAAAAGGTAGGAATGATTTGGCTACTTTCGCATTTTAATAAATCAGTTCTTCTGTATTGTGTATGGATAAACGTTGTTTGGCCGTAATCTTCCATTTGGGCAAAAATTTAAGTACAACCTTTTGGCAAGTTCACAAGAAGTACGAGTATTAACAATGAGACGTAGTCTTTTACCAAATATTGATGGTTTACTTATTTGAGGGAAGCTCGTGGGAAAATGATACATTTTATAAATTTCATTTTGTAATTTTTTGTGACGTCACAACATAGTCGAGGTAATTGGACAGTCGCAGTAATAAGATTTTTGATGTTTTTATATAGAACATTAGTCGAGGTGACGGTACGGTCGACCTAACGGAATTTTATTTTTACAACACTAGTTGAGGTAACGGAATGGTCGAGGTAAGGGGACACATGATCAGGAGGCGCATATTTTTCTTCACACGTGATCAGGAGGCGGACATCTCATATTTCGATTCTATCGAGCTTGTCAGAGGGTCAATTCCTCTGACCTTTGGTCCTCTAATTACATCATTTCATTTTCTACAGTTTCTTTATTGCTAAAGTGTTTTCATTTATTCTCAGGTAAACAAACCGATAAAACGGTCTGTGTCACTCATATTTTTGGTCAAAAATAAATAAATGGTTGGCGCAAATGTTTTGCATATCACTGGCAGGTCGATGTTAGGGGCGCTGCAGCGTTTTTATTCATTCCTTGTTCTTCTTATTATTATTATTGTGAGTAATATTTTCGTCTGGAGAATCGCCTCTCCTTCGTGCGATATTGGCGTCTGCACCGCAGCATTCGGACGCTTTGGTATTTTGGCGGTGGTGACAAAAGGAAAGGATCGCCGTTTCGTTTATTTGTTTCTTGTGATTCGCGCCGCGGGCGAAGTTGAGTAGTAACGCGGCCTGAGACATTGGCGACGTTCCATTTTGAGGAGAGGAACCAGTGAGTGATGGTCTGAGTCAGCTTACTTATTTTTGGTAGAGTTTCAGCTTAGGCCGTGGCCTGAGATATCCTATTGGCCCTGTGGCTCGTTGCTCAGGGACAAAAAGAAGGATCAGTCGACTAGGGAGGTTGTAGGCGTTGGCGTTTGCATTTTTGGCACACTGCACTTTTGTTTCGTACTCACGTCCATTGTTGTATTCTACCACCTGTTGTGTTTTTGCTCACCAATAAACGTTCTCGTGCATCAAGTCTCAACTCACTGCAGTAGGACTGTATTCAGTACCGGGTTAGCGTCAGGGGCTGTACCAGATTGGATCTCCCAAGAACCGCAGGTAGGCAGCCGAGGGTATACGACAGCATTAATACGACAAGCTCGATGCGTCCCATATGAACAATATTCAACTTTTTCGGACGAAAAATCGCAATATAATTGTAACTTCTGACTGTTTCTTATGTGGTACTCGATTGAAAAATAAGCAGTAAACACATCTATGTATTGTTTTGTTTTACGAGTAGTATGGTTTTTGTCATTTCTTGCAAAATATCCGAAAAACAGCTGATGTGAGCCGTAGTTGTAGTTGATTGTCCGGAAATTGAAATTAACTTATGCCGTCGAATTTCTAAATGTTATTGCTACACGAAAATATAACTTGTGTTATGCCGTTTCGGGGTTCATTTGCGAGTTTACCATCCATTCCACACAGCTTTAGCCCCCACCAGTTATGTTCACGACGCTTGGTGTTCTTGATCACCCATATGTTAGCTAAAGCACCAATTATACTTCTCATGATTGTAAGAAATTCGGTCTCGTGTAAATTTAGAATGCTCGAAAATGCACTCTATTTCTAAATGAAGATTTAGCTGCCGCAGCAACGAAATCGCGAGCTCTGTTTTCATCATCTTGTATTCTCCCTTACTCTTTCGTTTTAAATTTTTGAGCACACTTTCGTTTCTCATAAGAGTACGAAAATTTATGATACAATGTTTGAGTAAAGACTTTTTAGAACCGATTCCATACTGGATAGCATTCAATAGCAACATTTAGCGCTGTTGTGTTCCCAAGTTTCCGAATCAAGAAATGGGACTTCGGTTTTCAGTGTTCGTATAGGTACGCACGGGAGAAATTGCCTCACTGATCTGGCACTTGAAACCGCTGATGCACAAAAAGTGTTTCCCACTAGATAAATAGCAGATTCGTTCACTAATCACTGGTGTTATATTTCCTGTCAAGTATCTGTAACAGTCTTCCTTATCAGCAAAGGAGCGTTTGCAGCTTCTTTGCCAATAAATCGTTCAGTAAAAAAGGGTAATGAGAAAATTGAATAACAATGCCGTCATTTACGCACATTTTGGAAGGAATGCGACCAGGTTTTATTGAACAAATTTTCATCTGCTGCAATTCGGCTTTGTTTGAGTAAATGAGCAGATTCTTAGCCTCGATCAGGTGTTCATAGATAAGTTTAGTGGAGTGACCCTTATCTGCTAGTAAATTCTTATTGACGTATTTTCCTATTGTGTTTTGACTAATCAAAAAAGCACAGATAAAGCTATGTGAAGAGAAAAGCATTCCGAAAACATCATTGCACGTTTCACGATTGTTTCTCGGCAGAATTGGGTTTCAAGAAACAACTCTATTTCTGACGCTCAAACGAAAATATGATTTTTTTCTGGAGTGAGTTTAAGTTCGTGATTTTTGTCATGAATGATCTGCAGTAAAATTCGATTTCCATAATTCTTTCTCAGTATCGGAATCGATTCAGTACCCGTTAATTTAGCCACCTTATTGTCTTTAACACAACTAGAATTTACCTAAGTGTAGCATTCACCCAATAGTGGCATTCACCATGATGTAACTCACCCAGTTGTCAATAACCAGGTGTTGTTCAGCTAATTGTCTCTCACCCAATTGTTGGTGACCCATTTCATTCTAGCTATACATCAGCAAACATTACAGGTTTATCATACACTAAAGTCAACATAGGGTCAAGAACTTTGTAACTGGACAGGCCAGATTTGATGAAAAGTCTCTCACTTCTGGTCTATTTGTAATTGAAGAACACAAAATGAAAGATGTACAACTGGAGCTCAAAATTTCCATAATCTACAATTCATGTGCATCAAATTTACCTAATCTTGTTGTAGTGTGTTTTCGGCCGATTTTTGTCATTTTGTCAAAACGCGCATGAGGCCCCCAGGTAGCAAGTGGAGTGAGCAACGCGGACCATCAATAGTCGTCTTACTGTAGTGCACGTTGGTACACTTGCGCTGGCTCTCTCTCTGTGTATTATTGTTGTTATATGTTTTTCGTACTAAACGTGTGCCCTGCTGGCCACTTATTTTTGCCATTCGCCGCCTCCCCACATGAAACCCATTTGTTTTCTCGTCCCAGTGGGTGGGAGTGATTCGCCTCGCCCGTTTTTCACTTGTACGTAAGTGTTTTGTTTTTGATTGCATAATATAAAGGTAGAAAATCCTCTCCTTTCAGTTTTACGCAATTAGGGAAGCAATTGAGGGAACATCTTTTCCTTAATTGGTGGGATATTAGTGTCGGGTTTAAGTACAAGTAATTAAGTCAATTGGGTAAACGTGGGCCTGGGAAACACGTACATTAAGGACGAATCCTGGGATCCCAATCTTGCCAGTGACTCATCAGCACCCGACAAATTCACAGATACAACACTCTCAAAAAATATTGGAATGGTAATCTACAAACTGTAAAGTTTCTTACTTGATTTAGAGAAGATTTTTTTCATTTCAGACTTTCAACAATATAAGAAAAGTCCAGAACTTGATGGCTCCCAAACGGATACTACCTCCACGTAAGGTTCTTCGCTCGTCCCTTCTTCCTCGGGATTGACATCTTCTAATTGCTTTGCTAATTCGATTGCCGCCTTCCCGTACTTTTCCTTTTCCAAAACTTCTATTTTCTCTTTCATTTCTTTTATCTGGTCGGTTAATTTCTCCAAATCGGGTTGGGTTTCTCTTTCAGTTTCGACTATTTCCATGAGTTTCTCCTCCTCTTCAACACCTTTACTCCCATCAGCGGGTGTACTGGCGATAGGGGGGTCCGTGATGACCACAACTAGGGGTTTTTCCTGCTCCATCTCGCTACCTGAAACATTCGAATTATCTATTATAGAGGGCACATTTACAGTCTGCTCCTTCGAAGTTTCTTCCATAGGGCCCTGGCTAGCGGGGACCACAACTTCTACTTGCGGAATCAGATCTGAATCGTCCCACTTAGTTACGGATTTAAAAGTTGCAGAGGTGCTAGGGGCCCATAGGTCCTTAGCCTCGAATATGGACGCGGAAACATTCCAATAAATGAGATTCTGACTCGCGGCATGGATATTCAAAAAATGAAACACATTATAAAAGTTACAGTTCATAAAATAAATAGAGTTCTCGCGCAAATTTGTCTTTATTTCTCCGATAGGTTCTTTGCAGGAACGCGGTATCCATCTTATAGGTAGTACGCAAAAAGTATTTTGGATCGATTTCTGCGTACGTATCTTTGGATACCGTTCCATCATCTGTTCCATTTGATCGGTAGTTTTGTCGTTCACGAGATCCTGGCCCATCCATTTCATGAATTCAATTCGTTCATGTTCGTTTCTCCACACAGAGGCCCACATACCAGACGTGAATCCTGAAACCCAGGCTCTCCATTCTTGCGCCGAATGAGGCCACAAGAAGTAAATGAGTGGATTTACGTTCTTATCAAACAAATCTTTGACTATCGGGACGATCGATCGATTAATTTTCCTATGGTAATGGTCCCTAAGTTGCGATGCCTGTTCTTGGATAACGTTCGTGAAATGGATCACTCCCTTTGGCCATTTTCCTTTCTTCATTTCCATTTCTCGGGGATCAATTGGCCGTCCAAATTGCCGTGCTGCCAAAATATCTTCTAAATCCCAATCGTTGGTCGGTCCTTCTTCGCAATCGTCAGTATCCTTTCTTTTCCTTGACGCTTTCACCTTTCTCTCTACCCACGGGAACCAACCATTGGGTACTGGCTGTGGTTCAATATCGCAATTGGAGAAATGTGGAGGACAATGAAAAGTCCCGGGCGCCATTTCCTCCGACAACTTATAAGTCGCGATAGCTTCCCCACGCATCATGAAATACAACGCGTTGGTATTATCCGTCATCTCTTCTACTCCGTAAGCGCCCTTCCATTGTGGATCCGTATATCTATCTTCGAATGTGTCTCTAAATCTTCGTGCTAGATCAGCGATCAATTCCGGTTCCATCGTATCGTGTGGGTACAACTGAAAACAATTTTGAATGTCCGTCGCGAATCCGTAGCGAAGTAACGCTAAGAAACATAGAAGAGATCCGTGCGCGTCGAGCGTCGCGTATCTCAAAACTTCTATGTTTAATTTGTCAGCCTCCATGAGTTGCCGAAATTCTAGGGAACTCAACTGTCCCCACGAAATCTTGAAAGCGTCAGCCCATAAAAACAAAACTTCCGTCATGAGGGCTTTCACGTTGAGGCCTTCGGGGCTGATTCCGATTATTCTTGCTTTCGACTTGTCCTTCATCTCTGCCAACACAATCTCCAAATCGTATACACAGCACGATAAAATGTAGTCTATGTTGTCCCGTCTTTTTCGAACTAGTTCCTTTTCCTGATCTAAATATCCGAATTTAGTCAGAACTAACGTGATGTCCTCTCGAATGTGGAAACCGACGATGATGTTTTCACGGCAAAAAATCGTTCCATATACTTTGTGAAAATGTTCTTTGTCCCAAAACTTCAAATCGATTATAAAGTTCTTTCCGCACATCGTTGAAATCGTTAGAAGTCGCAATGCGTCGCTAGGCTTTGATCCTGAGGTTTTCGGCTTTCTCCCACTTTCGGTATCCAACGCTATGACTATACGTCCTCGAAACTTCGAATGATTCATCGCCCTAATAAACGCTTTCATATTCTCAGGCGCGAGAAATAACGGTTCTTCGATGGCCGCATGAGGCGCACCGAACAACGACGTAAAATAATTAAAAATATCCGTTGAGCGTACCAACCTTCGAACATTGTAATCTTAAAATTTTCATACAATTTTTTAACTACAACTCTTAGACACTAATTTCGAAACAAAAACGACTCAAATGCACAAGAATAAATTTGGACGAAGGGGAGTTGATCAGGCTCTCAAACACCCAAAATCCTCGGCATATAAATTGCTGGCCGGTCAACTTAGAGTCCCATTCCGAAAAATTTCCTCACATTCTCTACCTTTTCCCAACTTACTACTAATTTGAAAATTCGTATTATCTTGACGATCTTGAGGCTGCTCGAAGGTGCTATCAATTTCGACGATACTGGACGTTGCCATATCGCGTTCGGATTCGAATTTCTTGAAATCTCCAATCGACAAAAATTATTAATATACTAACGCTTTGCAAATGAAATCTAAAAAATAACTCCATAATTCTTCGATTTCACGGACTTTAATAATTCGGGGAAGATTTTCCCGGGACTTATAAACATTTGATTTTGTCACACTAAGCGCGTGAAAAAATATTATTTTGCCCATTAAAATTTTTCGGCGTCGTAGTTTTTTGGTAAATGCCTAAAACTTGCCATAAAATTGCCAAAAATAAGTCAGTATAGTTAAAAATTGAAAGAGAAAAAAGGGGAAAAGTTAGAAAAGATACAATACATAGAGCATTAAAAAAATACACATAAAATTAATCCGAACAAAACGCACAACGAGAACGATAAAAATGAATTGTTAGTTACAGTAAAAATTGGGTGTTCGCATAACAAAAGGCATTACGCGATTTATGGAGACTATTTGTACGCGCGAATCTGGTTTCCCAGCGCGACGTATTTTTATGACATTCTTTTCTAAATTCTGCGTCTCAATTACTTCATAGGGGCCGTCGTTTGTTGTGTCGGCCTTTCCTTTGATGATTCCTTTCTGGTAGAGAACAAGTTCTCCCGTTTGGAACGTTTTTTCGCAAGCCTTCCTATCATACTGTAGTTTTCTCTCGGCCGCCGACTTTTTATGATTTTCGTTGATAATTTTGTACATGTTAAGGAGGTGCTCCGTTAACATGTTTCTATAGGTGTCATAATTGTTTTGAATAATTACGGGCCTTGCAATCTCATTATCTATTTGGAACCTTGCCTCATGTCCATACAATAGACTATGGGGGGAATTTTTCGATGTTTTGTGAGGCGTAATCCGATACGCAAATAAAATCTGCTCCAAATAGTGAGGCCAATCGTCCGGGTCGGTTATTGCCACTCTCCTAATTTGCTCGATTAGTGTTCTATTGAATCTCTCCACCATACCATTGCATTGCGGGTGGTATGGTGTCGTATTTATTTTCTTTATTTTTAGGAGATCGCACACGTTGCGCATTAAATCGGACATATACGCTGAGCCTTGGTCACTCAGTAAATGTTTCGGCGTTCCGTGAGTATAAATGACCTTCTCCATGAACGCTTTCACTATTGTGTCGGCCTTTTGGTCTGGAATGCATTTTGCCTCGACCCATTTCGTGAAATAGTCCATAAATACAATAACGTATGGTCTTTTTTCCCGAAGAGGCGAAATACTGACCACATCGGTTGCCACTATTTCCCAAGGGTACGAGACGGGTATTGGGTTAAGTGGTTGGATCGGGTTTGCTATGGGGCGACATAATTGGCATACAACGCAAGATTTTATCCACTTAATAATGTCGTCTTCCACATTCGCCCACCAGAACTTGTTTCCTATTACGGCGATGATTCTATCTATTCCTTGGTGTCCCATTAAGGTGTCGCCGTGATATTGATGTAAAATGAGGTGTCTAAGTCTTGATGGGATCACTAGTTGGCTTTTCCCGTGGACATTCTCGCGGTATAATACTTCGTTTTCCAAGTGAAAACTATTAAAGTATTTTTTCGAACTATTCTCGCCAATGTTCCCAAAAATGTCCACCAACTTCGGATCCAATCGTTGTTGTTTCTTAACTAATTCCAGAGAAAACAATTCGGAATCTTTCTTCGCTTCCTCCGGTGTTTGATCTATTTCTTGTTGCGTCGGCGGTGGGGGGTCAATGAATGTTTCTTGAGTTTCAGGTTCAAGCATTTGTCTCGTCATGGCTCGAGTTACTGCCATGCATTCAGATTCCGTACTCAACTTACCCTCTTCGATTTCGCCCTTCGTTTCCTGTTTTTTGTTTTGACTCTTCTCCTTTTCTTCAGACCGTGATAAGAAATCTGCGAAGGCGTTTTCTCATCCAGCTACGTATTCGAATATATAATTAAATTGACCAAGATATAAAGCCCATTTTAACAACCTTTGATTTTGCTGTTTCTCTGCGGAGAGCCACGTGAGTGGTTTATGATCTGTCCTGATTGTGACCCTAAATCCCATCACGTAGTGCCTATACTGCTTGAACCCGTAAACTACGGCTAAACATTCTCTCTTCGTTGTGGAATATCTTGTTTCGGCATCATTTAAGACTCTACTCGAGTAGGCTATTGTCCATCGATCATTGTCCGTTTCTTGGTACAATATTGCCCCTATCGCTGTTCCTGAGGCATCCGTTTGAATTACAAATCTCGCTGATCCATCGAATACTGGATAACGAAGGAAGGGTGCCGTCATTAGGGCATTTTTTACGCTTTCAAAAGCTGCTAGCTGTTCCTCTGAAAGTTCAAACTTTTCCTTCCTATTTTTCTTTACAAGGGCTTTAAATAAAGGTTGGGCGATGAAAGCTAAGTTGTGGATGAAGCGTTTAGACCATTGTACTAGCCCCAAGAACTTTTGTAGCTGCTTGACGGATTTAGGTACTTCGAAATTTTTTACCGCTTCTATCTTTTGTGGGTCGACTGACATTCCGTTCTTGTCCAATATGTGGCCTAAAAATTTTACACTGGCTGGCATAAAGGAACATTTGTCAGGTTTCAAGGTAAGGTTCGCGTTCATCAGGCATCGAAATATTGTCTCCAAATTTTCTAAATGCTCCTCGACGGTTTTGGAAAAAATTATGACATCGTCGATGTACACCAAACATATTTTCCACACATATGGATACAGAATTCGCTCCATGAGACGCTGAAATTCTGCGGGAGCATTTTTTAAACCGAATGGCATCACTTTGAACTGGAACAAACCTTCTTGACATATAAATGCTGTTTTTTCTTTTGATTCGGAGTGCATAGGTACCTGCCAGTACCCGGACTTTAAATCCAATGTCGAAAAATATCTTGCCCCTCCTAAGGCATCTAAATAGTCGTCAATTCGGGGTATCGGAAATTTGTCGTCTTTCGTCACTTGATTAATTCCTCTGTAATCGACTACTGGTCTCCATGTGCCATCTTTTTTGCCCACTAAGAACAATGGTGCAGCCCAAGGGCTCCTAGAAGGCTCGATGACACCCTTTTCCATCATATCTTTCACGTGTTCTCGAATTATATCCCTTTGCATAATGGGAGCTCTCCAGTAGTGTTTTTGAACAGGTAGTGCATCTCCTGTATCGATTTTATGTTTTGCCTCATGAGTCATCGTTAAAGGGTCATTCTTCATGCTGAATGCATGCCTATGCTTGAGTAGGACATTCATAAGCTGCTGTTGCCCTTCTCTGTCGACACTCGATTCTTTCACCAACTGCGTAACAATTTTGACGAATTCTGGTTCGATTTGCCATTGAGTTTGAGGCTCCGATTGCAGTTGATGTATTTTTTCGCCAAATTCTGGCCCCACCAATTTCGTTCTGGACTTCGCTATCAACTCGTTGCTACGCAATTTGATTCCTTTGTTTGTTTCATTTATAAGTAGGATTCGGAAATTATTATCTGTAGCATCCACAATTGAGGCATTGACGTCAAATGAGGTATCCTTCCCCGTTTCTTCTACCACTATAGGACCCTTTGTCCAATCCTTCTGTGGCCATACCACAGCTTGTACAAAAGAAATGGTATTCGGGGGAATATACGTCCGATTTCTTGTCCAAATAAAGGTTTCTTCGTTCATTTCGGTGATTCGCATCACTTGTTCCTGATCTTCGTCCCTTTCTACCTCAGGTAGATCTTCTTCCTTGACTTCCTCTTGTAAAGGTACATAATCCAGAACCATCGGATTCGTAGGAATCGGTAAACGCGACGGTATTTGAGCATCGTCGAATAGTGTTTCACTAATAATTTGTCTCTCTACATTTGCTAGACGTATGTGGCCTTTTCGAAAATCAATAGACGCCTGTATACTAGGATGGGTTAGAAAATCTAGACCCAATATAATACCTTCATTTAGGTTATCTAGTAATGCGAATCTGGCCAGAAAATTCCCAAAACCGGTTCCAACGTACACGAATGTAGGACCATATGTTGTCACTCGTTTTCCGACAGCTGTTACTACTGAATTTAAGATAGGGAATTTTGTCTTAGGCGTATTCAGTAGCCTCGACGCTGTATCTGTCCTCATAAAGCTAGACTGTGCTCCCGTATCGATTAGGGCTTTAAATTCTTCTCCGCGTATTCTAACGGGTATCAGTAACGGTTGACACTTGCGAAAGTTTTCCAAAAATATGTGCTCGTTATCGTTGGCGAGTCTAGGTTTCGTCTCTGAAGTAGAATTGATAACGTTCCCCAAACCTAACTCGTAATTCTCTATCAAAACTCCATCTAATGCTATAATTTCCGGCTTATCTTGTTTTTTAGCCTCTTGTGAATTTATAACATTTACGGAATTATTCGGAGGGTTATTCACTGGTTGCGATGGTGTTACTGGTACAGTATTTGGCGGTGGCTGCGGAACGCTATTTTGACGATAATAATATACCACATTTGGGTTCTGTTCGACGTTATTATTGTGGTACGGCGCTCGTTGGCCGAAATTCGCAAATCCCGCTCTTCCACGACTTATGAAGCCACCACGATGGTCAAAATTTCGATTATAAAAATTATTGCCGCGATTCCACGACCTCCCTTGATCCGTTGGTTGAATCAATTCCGGGTGCAAGATAAAACAATTTTCCGACGAATGGCTATTCGATTTATGGTATGAACAATATGGTCGACAATACGGATTTCCCAAAATTCTATCAGGTAAATTACTATTATACGGTACACTATTAGGATTATTATTGACTCCCCAACGATTAAGAGTTTGAGGGCCCTGATTCCTAATTGCTTCATTAACCATTTTCATAATATCCTGTTGAGATAAAGGGGTCTGAAATGCTGGTGGCGGCGGAAAAATTTGCTGAGGCCGTATAGCTTGTTGTTGTTGACCAGTATTACTATCCTGCGGACGAAATTGTAAATTATTAAATCTTCTATTTTCATAGACTCGATTCAACCGATCGTCTTCGCCATCTTCCTGGTCCTCGCTGAATTCTTTCCAGGCCGTCGTATCCGCTTTCAATTTGTTTACGAATTCCGCCAAAGAGGCGATATTTTTGAATTCGTGAAGCCGACCCTCCATTCGAGTTTGGACGTAAACTGGAGCCTTGTGAAAATACGTTTTGATGACAATTCGATTTAGTTCATTTTCGGTTTTTTCATAATTTAATAAATGGACATAAGTCTTTATTCGGCGTAAAAAATCCTTTGTGGTCTCCCCTTTTCGTTTTTTCATATCATGTAACTCCCTTCTAAGTGCAGGAGTGTCCATTTTGGGAGCAATCATTCTTATCATGCTCGCTTTTCCTTCTTCATAGCTGCTATTCTTATCCACGTATGTTGAGGTTTCAAAATCGCAGCATCGCCAGAGTACTTCGATTCTTAAATCTTCTGTATCTTCAGGCTTGAATGTGCCTTCCAAACAGGCGAAAAAATTGAGTACTTCTGCGGCCTCCATTTTGTCTGATATTTCTTTGTTCTTCATTCGACCCAAAATTATCTTGATTCTTTTCTCGGGATCTTCGTAATGCCGTCCATAATCTTGTTGATTTCTAGGAATACTTCCGGATATGGGTTGTTCCATTTCGTGATTCCATGACGTCGTTGGTATTTCATCCTCGATCCTTCGATGTTGCGCACCCTGAGCCTGGGCCTGGGCGAGATGATTTTCGAACCAATTCAATTTTCTTTCTAAACTCCTGTCTAAATGGTCTTTACCCGGTTCAGACTGAAGTACTTCCGTATTTTCATAATTCGATATTCTTTCATCGAGCTTCTTATCCGTTTTCCTCATCAATTCTCGCATTTGCTTTTCTACTTCTTCCATTATCTTTCTTGAGTTTTGCTGTTCTTGTTCCCGAAATTTTTCTTCCCATAACTTGCGTTCCGCTCTTTCCCGCATAAGTTGCTCCAATATTTCTTGTTCTCGTAACGCCGCCTTTGTTCTTTCCACATTAACGGCATTCGTCGATTTATCCACGGCTCTTTGCATTGATTCCAGGATGGCTAAAGTGGCCACATCCTGCAAATTCCCCTTCGTTAACCTCTCGACTTCATTCCTTGATTTCGTTTCGATACCGATTTTCACGTCGATTTCTGGTATTGTAGGCGTATATTTTGAATTGTAAAATGATACCGCACTCGTTTTCGGAGTTACATTAATCTTCTCGAAGGATGATACTGAACCCGAGGACGTCTGTATCCCCTGATCCGCATAATCGTATGTCTCTGCGTCAATAGTCTGATCTTTACTACTTCCATCGGGTAAATTTGCGAATTTCTTGGCTACCTGTTCAATCGTTGTTTCCATGTTCGCCATTCGTTCATCGTGATCTTCTTTAGTTGTTTCCGCTTGCGATAATGTCACCTTCGGTCGTCGTCCCGGTTGTTTTCGTACAGTTAACTTCGGTTTCGATACTTTCTTCATCTTTTACCTTTGTAGCTGTACAAGTCACCAATGTCGCCTGGTACGGTCACCAATGTCGTATTATTGTGCTCGTATGCCCTCGGCTGCCTACCTGCGGTTCTTGGGAGATCCAATCTGGTACGGCCCCTGATGCTAACCCGGTACTAAGTACTGTCCTACTGCAGTGAGTTGAGGCCTGATGCACGAGGACGTTTATTGGTGAGCAAAAACACAACAGGTAGTAGAATACAACGATGGATGTAAGTACGAAACAAAAGTGCAGGGTGCCAAAAAAACAAATGCTAACGTCTTCAACCTCCCTAGTCGGCTGATCCTTCTGTTGTCCCTGAGCAACGAGCTACAGGGCCAATAGGATATTCCAGGCCAGGGCCCAAGCTGAAACTCTACCAAAAATAAGAGAACTACCTCAGACAACCACTCACTGGTTCTTCTGTTCCCAAAATGGAACGTTGTAAACTACTCAGACCGCTCGGCCGCTCAAAATCGTCAACGATACGAAAGTACAAAACGCAAATAGACGGAACGACAGGCCTTTCCTTAGTCACCACGGTTGAATAACACGACGCCCGATTCCTACGGTTCGGACGCAAAAATCAAACAGGAGAGAGACTCTTCTCTCGACGAAAATAATTAGTCACTATAAGAATAATAAGACGAGTAAGAAGAATGAATAAAAATGCTGCAGCGCGTCTAACATCGACCTGCAAGTGATATGCAAAACATTTGCGCCAACCATTTATTTATTTTAGACCAAAAATATGAGTGACACAGACCGTTTTATCGGTTTGTTTACCTGGGAATAAATGAAAACACTTTAGCAATAAAGAAACTTTAGAAAGTGAAATAATGTAATTAGAGGACCAAAGGTCAGAGGAATTGACCCTCTGACAAAGTTAATGACTCAAAAACTGTCTTCCCAGGTAGTCTAAGTTTATGTTCCCAATTTACAGTGATTTTTGGTTCGAACTTTTTTACAATTTTGTCTGAAATGAAAAGCTAACATATTTTTGTGGCAATGAAGGTTTTTTCCTCCTATTGTAAATACATCATTATTTAAGAACTGAAACTTAGTATCTATTTCAGCTGCTGTGATCACCTTATATAACTCAGGAACTTGCATTCTTCCAACTGTCTTCTTGACTTATTTTTTTCTTTATCTATGAAGAATATGATAATATCAAGATTTTCCTCATCTTTGTTAGGAGCATCAAATTGAATTTCGGAGAAATGTTGCTTCCTTCATAAGTGGAAACTATGTCAGTTGAAATGATGACGGCTCCCTATGAAGTGTTTACAATCAATATTGCAGCAAATAAAGGGAACACAAGTTTTCTGGCCGAGAAATCAGATGCACAACAATTCCCATATACATAAACCATATTTTGTTGCTGAAATGCTTAATTATGGGATTTTTGAACATTTCTCAGAAGTTTTCGTTGTTCTAAAAGCAAACTCAGCCCCGAAACAATGACATCCAATAGATATTATAATTAGATATTAGATGTATTATATTAGATAACTTACTACATGGAATAACACATGAGTGCTGATTTGAAATGACAGCTAAGTAATCTGATTTCTTTCACCAGTATGTTGCCAAAAGTAAAGAATAACTTGCTAGGAAATTTTAAGCTCAGAAGCTCAAGCTACAAATACATTCAAGTACAAAAGGATTTTCAAGAATCCTAAAATTATTAAAAATTAGTGGTGATCATGGAAACATAAAAATCTGACTATATATTTTATTCTCTAATAAAAAAAAGTGAATTAATTTTCCAGCAATAGCAAAGTAATAATCATCAACTGTTTCTAATCCAAGCTTTGAGAAAGATCCAGGCTTTCTTTGACATTTTTTTGATCTAAAAAAGCAATATATTGGAGAACAAATATCTTTTTTCATTTTATCTAGTTATACCAAGTGATTTCCTGCTGCATGAGCAAGGAACACTGTCCAGCCCAAAAAGACGTTGACTCCAAAAGCAATGGGGTATAATTGGAATTTTTGGTAGAACATTGCACAGGATGTTAAAATTAAAGATGCAGCACTCAATACAGTTTTGAAGAACAATGTCGCCGATGAAATCCTGAATGATATATATGTTGAAAACTTTATGTCATCAGATTGAAATTATTTAAATGATTCATGAGTCCAAATAATTTAGCATCAAATCATACTACATTTTAAAAATAAATGTTGCTGAAATATATGAAACTTTGTGAAAATTCTATTGCGTACTTACTCATAAAACAATAATTAAAATCTTACTGAGCTAGAATTCTTCCTGATTTCACCATCGATGGCAAAGGCTTGGGCAAACCACATATTCCCGCTTCAGCAAAGATCATAGACAGTGAGGAGAGTATGCCAGTTGAGGCAAGCACTGATTTTGCTATATGACTGTCATAGTTGATCCAGCATGAAAACCTCGATGAAGTAAGTCTACAGTAGCATATCAAGTATGTCAGCATTGTGTATACCCAACCTGCAAATTTTACCAAAGTATCAGAGTTCAAAAATAAGTTCATATAATATATCATCTGCAGTCATTAAGCATGAATATAACGGGAATCGAAATGAATTACAAGAATTGAGCATATTTGTAAGAGAGGAATACACACAGATGCATTCCAACATTATGAGAACTATATGAATGCAATGAAATATAATCAATAAAAGTGCAGTTGACTGGCAAAGTTTCTGAAAGCTCAGGAAATCATCAATTAAGTTGAAATATGAAAAAACCAACCTCATTGTTGATTCTTGATACAAAGAACATTACCAAGATGTGACTGAAACCAAGCAGTATATCTTGCATACATTGAATCTGATGTAGCAAAAATGTTGGGCTTAAAAAGTGCAGATAAGGAAACTCTTAACAATATCAGATGGAGAAAAGTGGGATGTTCATTCAACAGATATTTACTGGAAATTGACTCTTGGAAGCATGTGTGACTGACAGCCAGCCTAAAAATCAATTAGTAAATGTGGAAGTGTTGGCCATTGTCAGAAATGTTTTGACGATACAATGTATTTTTTCATCAATCCAACATTGTGTACAGATTATACTTTCCAACATAATCAGACCGTACTACTACCTGAAAATTGCATGACCTCCACGAGAATATGTTTTTAATGCTAAAGATATGTACAATCTTTGAAATGATTTCACATCACGTTTTTCTTATTGAAATATAACTTAAAATTTATAGAGTTTTTCTTTGAAATCATGACTGTGTCCAATTTTTTCATGTATTTATTCCTCAACATGGTTTTTTATTGTTACCTGCAGATAATTTGCTCTGCTTTCTTGCCAGTTCATTTCACCATTCATTGCACATTTTAACTTTCCAAATGAAATCAAGTTTAATTTCTCTGATTTGTTAAAAAGCTTGTTTTAAGAATGCAGGCATCTTTTCATGGGACCTTCTTTCTTAACCAATCTTGCTTAGGGTTGATTTCAGAGAAATGTCATTTAAAACTCTATCAATTTTTTACTAACATATTAATGGCTCACTTTGTGGAAAGCATCAAAAGTGCCGAAGTTATGGACAAACCACTGACCACATACTACCAAATGTGTTCATTGTTTTTGCCACTATTTGAACAGTTCTGACATAATACTCTGAAATGTTGATAACTGAGCCCATTAATTAATGATCAAAACAGATTTTGTTCTCACACATGGTATTCTCGTTCCATTGTTTATATGATACTGACCGCTGCACACATCAGGAATAAATTGATCATTGTGTTGTAACATACACCAATCCACTGGACATTGTTCAAGTGTAGCAAATGGGTTGGCTAGATTGACACCTGAATCACAAAAAACAATGCAAAATCTATGGTATACATTCCATACTTCCAAAGTAGACCAATTACAATACTTGACAATATTGCTTACCTCGCTGGCTAAAATCTAAAAACTATCAACAGTGACCGATGATATAACGCTAAAGTTCAGGTGAAAAGTTCCTGAAAATTTCAAAAAATCATCAACAAGGTGTTTACTGTTTTCTTTTGACTGTTTGGGTCGAATCACAAGAGGCGGAACAAAGTAAAAGACAGCAGAAGCCTGCTATGTTTCTGCTGCAAGGTTTTCACTATTTTTTTTCTGTTAAGAAGCACCATTTTGCCTAGTATAGCAGAGTAGTAAAGCATATCACTATTTTGCCTAGTATAAAATTAGTGAATGGTCAAAAAAATAGTGATCTTAAAGAAAAAGTATTCAACTGATGAAAAAGTTTTCTGATTTAAATTGTCAATGTGAAAATGTGAACTATAGGTAATGAATAATGGTGTGTTCAATACATATGTGAAGTACAATGAATACGATACCATATGGATTATATATGGCAAACTCACTTGTATAATCAGACTGATTGCTTCTGGTCGTAGACTTTGGGATATCTGGAAAATAGGTTGCTTCTAAAAATAAAAGCACTAGTACACTTTTCTGTCAAACTTTACTTACAAGCCATAGTTGATGATTCACTGTCCTCTGTACATTGTGTTGAGCGTAGGAAGTATGCATCTTCTAGAGCTGCATCTGTTAATAGAAATTAAAAGACAAATACCATGCATAAAGTCAGGGACTGTAAGACCCTTTATATTCCTGTATTAAAAATATGTGAGCGGATATTGATTGACAATCATGTGTCAAAATTAAGCTACTAGATGTTTAATCGAAGCAAGATCATTCATAGTTCTATTCAAATACGAATCGGACCAATCTTTTATCTCAACTCTTTATGAATATAGAACAGAGAATTAATACTAATACTGTGAAAAGTTCATAATGAAGAAAATATAGTCATAAATCATGTAACAGCCAAGTCTTACCTAAATCTTATTTTTCAGCATCAAGAGCAACTTACCAGACTCAATCTTTTGAAACATGCATAGAAATGGTGGATTGTCAAGTGTGCAAGCTGCAGAACACCAATCAACTTTATCGACAAATTTAACACATTCATTTGATCCCTCTTCTGAAAACTGAATTCGGAAGCAGCATTGTGATCTGCACCCATCAATGTGATCTTCTCTTTTGATGAAGATTTTATCATGTTCGTCATATTGCTCGTAGTTTGCACACCAAAACCAAATATTATCCATCATTTTACATTCACATTTAGATAAGTACCAATGTGACACGTTAGTCCATTGGAAGCTACAACTGACTGATAATTCAGCAATTTTGAATTGGGGTCAATGCTCGATATATAGTAACGTGCATCTGTGAATGGAAAACTAATATTAACATTGTGGAAAATAAAACCTTTGATGATATTTCAGGAACTAGCAGGGGCTGCTCAGCCCAGCTGTGCAACAGGGAAGCTTTCATGGGTTGAGCAAAGTCAGGGCTGTCAGTCCCAATATAAGTCAGTTAGGACTCTTTTTTCATCACTGTGACAACATTTATGTTAAATCTTATTGTTTTTCATTGCTGGGACAATGCTGATTCATGAAAAGTATATTACAGTGTTTTATAGAGTAATAGATCTGTGCACGAACTGATTCTGCTAGACCTCACTTCCCTTTAATGTACTGAACTATATTGCATTTTGTGAATTCCTGTTTCATTCTAGTACATTTAAATAAGCGGTATCATATGTTTCTTTCTAGATCACTTATGAAATCCTATGGAGTGTCCCAAAAAAGACTATTCTACATTTGAATCCATTTCTCCACCAATAATGCACATGGGATATTAAATTTTGAGATTTTATTGCTCAAAATAAAAGCACTGTAGGCCACTTTCATTAGCAACCAACAATTTGCAATGCTTGAAGCATAAGGTTTAGAGTTTCATGTGTTCCGAATTTCTGTCAAGTAATGTATTTTAGTTATTTAAGTAGTATTATAGCAGACCAAGAATTATTTCTAAACACATGTCATAGTGAAGTATCGAGGATGAAGTAGTACTGCTTTTTCATGGAATGATAAGCAACCATAAGTTAATAATAATGTTGACAAAGAAAAATTCTCATAATGGGCAAAATTTTATAACTGTAATTTGAAGTTTGATGACGTTAGCAGAAAAAATCAGCAATGGTATTTTTTCAGATGTCCTTCAAATCAGTAATTTCTGGCATACCCATGCTGCTACAACTGCCGCTTCAGAAAAACTCTATTATAAAACACTTAATGAGAAAAATGTTTCTATCATTTTAGTATTACTCTAAATTTCTGAAGATTGGTTAATCAAATGAATTTATGCACATAGAACTTGAAGAGTATTGAATGAAAGAAATAGCATGTACTGTGTAAATGCACTCAAATTTACTGGATTTATGACCCATTCTTACTGTAAAATGTTGGCTCAATGTAGCACATAAAATTGAATTGGGATGCTCAACTACATGATTCAAAACAGAGTGCCAACTAGTTTGTTTGGCTGGGTTTGCCTGATGTTATGTAATGGTCTGGCCTCTTCATCCATGGTTGCCAGCTGCAACAGCTTCCTACCATTATCATATTTTATCACCCACGCACATGTTTATTACCTGGCTCCTCTATTTTTTATGTTTAGTCTTTGCAAAGGTCATAAGATGTCAGCTATGTAACTAAAGTGGTTATTTGCTTGCACATGACTGATTACTCTAGTGGCTGCTCAAAACAGCTTCTAAACAGTTAATGTCAATCAAGTGCAATAAGTATCCAACAGTCTAAATACAACTTCCTGTTGCGATGTAACCAAGTTTGCTAGAATAATATACTAACCCAAACTGGCCATAGAGAAGCAGATAGGGTTTCCTCAGTCGCATCCTGAAGGCTCCTACTTACAAATATAAATTCACAACAATACAATTGGTTTTACAATATCAATATCCTGTAGATCTTCAGTCAGCACCTACCATCCCTTATCCCAAGGGATAAGATGATAAAAAATATATAAATAATAGCTTTGCAGAGGTCAGCATTTCATTTGGTACAGTGTAGTCAAAACAAAACAATAGTATTGCACTGAATGCCCATCAGATGAAACTAAAGTACAAGAGTAACAAATGTTCCATGAACCTCTAGCAGCTTCATACAAAACAATACGTTTTTGAAAAACTATAGTTTAACCCTGAAATAATGTAAGAAAACCATTCCTAAACATAAGTTGAAGCACATTTTGAGCATTTACATAGAGAAACAAGCTAGAAAGCATTAACTCTAACAGTTGATGCAATGATGGAAAGTATGCAAATATTGAGACAGATGTTGAATTCTATCATCAAATGTATGAGTTAGGTACAACCAGCCGCTTACTTTCAGTTTCATCATATGCAAGAGTGCTAAGCCATAGCACACATATCAAAAAAGCCCTATCTAAGAACATACTTCCCGATAGTGACCACGACAATTTTTTATGCAAATGCATCCAGTCAATGTACTTTTTATACAATATCACAACATTACTGGGCAACAGACACATAATATTCTAAGCAACATTTTAAAATATGGTAATGGGCTGAATAGCATTATGTTAGGTAATTATTCACCAAAGTACCAAAAAGGACGTATGGCTATTTTTAACACAAATTTAGTTCTTATGGGAGTGACCCATTTCCAGCAAATTACAATACTGTAAATAAAAATCACTTGCCCTCTTTTAGGTTGTGAGTCGACAGTATAATTGTTACAGTTCCATAATGAAATGAAAATTATATAGAATTTTTTGAAGTGAAAATAAATTTGAAAAATAGGGTATAGCCAGGAGTTGGACCCGGGTTACCAGCATTCCGGGCTGATGTCCTCACCACTAGACCACCACACCATGAAGTGAACCCAGATTAAGGTTTGGCTACGATTTTTAGCACACAACTCCAATGCTTGGTGGTTGTGAACCTACGACCTTTGACAAGTAGCAGATAGCAATTTTTTGGGGGTGGACAGTCCAAAGCAGCAGGTACGCTGCTACTTGTCTAAGATTGTAGGTTCACAACCACTAAACATTGGAGTTGTATGCTAAAAAACGTAGCCAAGAGAAGCACCTTAATCTGGGCTCACCTCGTAGTATGGTGGTCAAATGGTGAGGACATCAGCCCGGAATGCTAATAACCCAGGTTTGACTCCAGGCTACACCCTATTTTTCGAAGTTCCATAACAAGTTTTCGATTTCAAAGAGCATTATCATATCTTTTTATTCAACATTACAAGAAAAAGACACATTCAATGTATAAAGTTTTGTCACTGTAAAACTACTCTGTATTTTTCAAAATTGTTTCAAGTAGAAACCACATTCTTCTTTTTCTTCTGGCGATTTTTAATCATCGTATTAAAATTAAGAAAAGCCTGTCGAACCTGAAAAATTTAGTACATACTCAATTCCAATAGAGAATTTAAAAAATTCCATCAGGGACCTGTTGCATAAAACACTTTTAGTCATTACAAGTCCGACAAGCTGAAAATCACTTGTGAATTCCATTGCATAAAAGTTACAACTTACAAGCTACAAGTACAAGTCCTACAAGTGAAATTTCTATGAGTGCTACAACTTAAATTTACAAGCTGGTGTTGCATAAAAGCACTTGTAGCACTTACAAGTTCTATAAGAGAAATTTTACAAGTGTAGCGTCACATAAAACTATTTGTAGCTACAAGTCAGTTAAAAATGTAGTTAACCATCTTAACACGCATTTTTTGTTGAATTTACAATTTGAACTAAATTTGTACAAGTTGGGCTTTGCACAAAGGTATTAGTGCTTCAATTGTCGAAAGACTTATAGCATTTAAATGGGTGATAGAATTGCAAGTCAAATTTCACTCATAACTTTTCACTGATAACTCTTCTTTTTCTTTAACATTTTGTTTTTTAAATTTAGTTGTAATGGATGCAGCAGCCATTTTTTTAGAGTCGTATGAACTTTATCCATTTTTATGGATTAATTGGTTGTGATATTCTACTCTTAGTAAAATGGACATTAAAAAATCAATTACAAGTCCTATAAGTGTTTTCCACATACATGAACATAGAGGTAGGGTGGAGGGATTTGAGGGTGCTATTATGGATATTTTTACTGACAGTTGCGATTCTGGAGACAATTTTATAGAAGAAAATAAGAATACATGTCGAAAATGAGTACTTCCTCCTCGAATTAATTTTGATTGTCACAAGATTGTTGATAGCACTGTTACAAGTGTGCAACTGTAAAAAAAAATTATGCAATGGTTTTCTGTACACCTGTAATATGCTTGTACAAAATGTAAAATCACCCTATACAAATGCATTCATAAAAAGTGCTTGTAATTTATACTTGTAGGGCTTGTTACCTCGAGAAACTGCAATTGTGAATTACAAGTCCTACAATTGTAAGATACTTCTATGACTTGTAAAATTGATTCTGAACTAATAATTTTTTGCTTGTAGACAAAAAATTTATTTGCAACGCCAACTTGTATGATTGGTAGCTTTTTTCACTTCTAACTTGTAACTTGTACGTTTTATGCAACCGGCCCCAGTGAATATTACCTTGTTACTAGAGAATGTGTGAGTCACAATGATGATGGCTCCCAATGAAACATTGATGATCAAAATAGTAGGGAATAAAGCGAACCGTTGATAAAAAACGGTGAATGAAGTCAAGGACCAAGATGCTAAATGGGCTGGAATTCGGATGTACATGGTCCACAGATTGACGCTGAAAAATAAGATTATGCAATGTTGGTGCCAGACGGACCAGATTTTCATATATCCTAAAACATTCTGGAAGCCCTAACCTCAGAAATCTAGTCTCAAGTGTTCTGGTATACATGAAACATAAATATTGTGTGTGGGGCTAAGGTTTTATTGGCTGTTTCCAGAAATTTTCATTTATTGTGTATTTCGAAGTTCTACTCCAAGCTAAGTGTGATGCTCGCATTGCAACATCCCGAACTCTGCTTAGGCAAGCAAGGACCTCCTGGCATGGTCAATATGTATTGGATCTTGCACACAAGGTGATAGCTATTCTAGCACACGCTGTACAACCCTGCATTGCTCATTGTTAATGCAACATTACCCCTTAAAAAATCCACACCTGGATTCCCATGACTAGGATTCTGAACATCAGAGACCGTTTTTTCAACTACCGCATTACGAAAAAGTCCCTTTCATGCATGGTGTCAGATTGCCCAAAAGTGCGAATTTTTCCAACAGCATATTACGAAAAACCATGCTCAAGTCTACAGATAATCATTATGTTGATACCATTATAGGCTTTTGCAAGCCTAGACCCCTACTCTTTTCTTTTAGCTCAATTTCAATCATGGGCCATACCAGACTAGGCAGGGGTTGGCTATTCGCGGTTCAGGGGAATCCTGAAGTGAAGTCACTCAGGTCAATGGTTGCGAAGCATCAGACTACTTTGTGGATTCAATCCATGAATGGAGATGGTGAATTATTGTCTGAAATATGGATGTGAAAGCATATGGTCTGCCCATTTTCAGTGAAATTTGATGTCTGAAATGTGGATATGGATCATGAATTTTTATGACTCAAATGCAGATTCTAATTGTGGATGCAAATTTTTATCACTTCTTCCCAACTTATTTCAGTGGATTCTCGATTGTAACTTGAGAAATTATTAGAAACATGTTCTAAATGGTTGAATGAAATGAATGTTTGCGAATGGAAACATCAATTGATTAATAATGAATGGTTGAACAACATATAGTAAATATTCAAATCATGGCAAAAATTTTTTATTTTCAGTTTTATCTACAATTTAGTCACTTTCAGAAAAAATGATGGCGTTTTTAACCATTAGTTTTTCTTTGCTATATGACATTTTTGTGGTGGACCAGCATGCTAAGAGTTAGCATACAATTTTACTCGGAGGGTCTTAAATCTAAGTTATGTAAATGAGTAGATTTTCTTAATAGGAATGTCCCTCATCCTTGAAAGGCTAAAAAATATTCCAAGCAGAATGTGGAAATTTTTTCAAGTCTTATGTGATAACCCACTGAAAAAAAACTGAAAAAAATGAAAAACGTCCGATGAGCCATAAAAGTCGGCTCTTCAGTGATAAAAATTAACCAAAATCATCTCAGATTCAGATGTAAGATTCCTCCATGATTCCTGCATTCAGATGTAAAATTCCTTTAATAAAAATGTATGGATTTGAATCTGCCATCTGCATCCGCATTCCAGAGGCTAATTCACCTCCTGCATATGTGCATATAATAGGCATTTTAGTCACACACTTCTATCTGACACATTTACCATTAAACATGTGATATGAATTGCTACGCTCCATAGATTTTTGGGTGATACATGCAACAGTTGAAGTTTCAATAATGCTGCCCTACTAAAAGCCAGGAAATAAATTTCAATAATCTTGAAATGGTTGAAAAGAGTGATGATTAGAGCACGGATTCTTAAGTGCAAAAAAAGAATATTTTCAAACGTTAAGCTTTGACGGTGATCAGACAATATTAATTTATATTGAGAAAACAAACGCTCTAGGTCTACGTCGTGGACAACGTTTTAAATTTAATTTCCAGATTGGAGTCAGAAACAAACCATTGAAGATCAGGATTTCGGCCAAGACTGCTTGTATATTTTCCACGGGCAAATCTATTCAAAAAATCAGACGCATCACTGAAAACTTTCCACTGTTGATCTTTCATTAAACCTTATTTTTCAAGTTTTTAACTATGTTTCTTCAATTTTTTAACTAAAAACGTTTTTAGCTTTCAAAAAGTTAAAAATAGTTAAAAAGTTTTTAACTTTAAAAAAGTTAAAACTAGTTAAAAAGTTAAAAATAGTTGAAAAGTTTTTAACTTTTTAACTATTTTTAACCATGTTTTTTCAAGTTTTTAATTAAAAACTATGCATTTAGGTGCAACTTTTACAAAAAGTTTAAATTAAGTGCAATTAAGTGCAAGACCCCCAAATGAAGTGCAATTAAGTGCTGTTAATTAGCATTCTTTTGCATCAGACGCCATGGATAATTGCATTGCTAAGCATGGGAAGTATATTCCATCAAAACAAAAGATTAAGTGCAGCACTTAAAAATCCGTGCTCTAGTGATGATTAAGGAGTCTCTATCATGAAGGAAAGCCATCAAGCTGTAGGTAGTTTTGATTAAAAATTGGCTGCAACCTCACTGAATAGATCATTTCAAAATGAACAAAGTGGACTACAAAACTTACCATGCTTTATAATACTGTTGATTGTTAGTAAATGGCAACTTCATCAAGTCGTGCATATGTGCTTCTTCTGTCAATAGAACGGCCAAAAAAGCCAGAACTGTTATAATGCCGATTGTCACATAACAAATTTGTAAGTCATAGTTCAGCCAGCAGGAATATAAAGATGAATAGGCGTTGTATTTAAAAATTGCCATTATCACAGTTGGAAATATAGGCAAAACTAAAAAAAATGTTCTATGCAGGTATTCGAACAATAGAATTAATCTTTCATTACCAAATGCAATAAATATGGTCCAAGTATAGCTTAGGAATGATCCTTTGGATAATACATTTGTATTTATTGATAGAGCTTGCAATGCTTCGATCAATAATAAGCAAAAAAGTACTGTATAAGTGTATTGCAAGACCATTGATACTATATGACAAGCCACCTGAAGAAATTCAATGGACGATATGTCGCAGTGTAACACATCAATAATGACCTTCAGATCTGTTCTTTGGACAAATACTAATACCAAAGCATGTGTTATTAACATTGTAACCTCTTGCCACATGTGGAGGTTACGTTCATATGTTTGGCGTCTGAAAGTGCAGGACAGGTCTAAACTTTTTTCATTCTTAAACACTCTATAACCTTTTTGTCAGCATGAATAAAAACGTGAATACTACAGCGCCAATTAACACAAGTTCAGCAATGATGAAAAGTAAATTACTAATTCTTTGTTGTTCCTCTGACATTGGACTCTAAAGAATTTTGCAATGTGCTGAGATATCATTATTCTCCCTACTACATAACTTACACAATCTGCCTGTGCCCATATAGATTCATCCAGTAGACCAGTATTCGACCTCATGTTGATGCTTCTTGTCTTGCACATTGGTAAAATGAACCAAAGCAAATATTCTTTTTGGTTTTCTATTCAGGATGAGTTTGAATTTCAGTTTTGTGAGTTTTTCAGATAATTTGCTTTTTAAAATTTCCATACTTATATTGGCTTGTATCCTTACATCAAGCATTTTGTTTGGCCTTTTTGATGCCGTATAAATGTTCATTTGTTTGGAACCTATTGAAAACAATTTTAAATGTTGGAAGTTTGAAACAAAAACTATAGAATAATCAGCAGAATAACAAATATTCAAATAACGGATCATGTTAGGCTCACATCAAAACTTCATTTTAGCAAAAAAGTGGTCTCATACTGTTTCACTAAACACTTTCAATGCCACACTGTGGGATGAACTAATCAATCGTTTGAAATCGTCAACTTATATTCTACCAATCATCTTGAAATAATCTTTGTATTCTTCAGAAATACAAAAAAAGTAAAATTCAATCAGCAGAATTAAAGAACAAGTCCAAATTGAAGACACATAGTCCAGATTTCAACACTGAATTGAATTGTATAGAGTAGCTAGGAATATAATGAAGCAGATGGTTAAATTTCTGATCAAGTTCTTGTCTCTACTAAAGAACATGTTATGAAAAGAGGAAAAAATACCCAAACTAGATATTTAACTCAGTTCGTACTATGACTTCAATATGTTATTAATCTATTGCCTAACCTGTAGTTGCTCGACTGATTGGTGCTGAAGATCTGTTCCCTTCTCGAGTAGATTCTATGCTTGTGTCAGCAATTCTGCTGACAGTATGTTTTTGAACTGTACCTGGAAAAAAACAAACAAAAAAAAGTGATAAAAATTTATGCAATGTTTTTATTGAATTAACATTCCAAATAAAAAAACAAGACAAAGAAAGATAGAGGCAAAAATTATGCTCAGAAACCTCTGGTTCAGTCGATACTGCCGAATGCACCTTGGAATCAGATATATGTTTGCTCAAGCCTTTTACTACAATTTTTTATTCCAGGGAGAAAAACTATGCAATATAGTTGCCAATAGTCACATTCCTTACATTTGCGCAGTTTTTGAGGCACTCTTGCAATTTCTATTTGTGGCTTTACCTTTTTGCAATTTTAGCCCTGGTATTGGCTTTCTTTTGTGTTTTTCATTTTTTAATTAACTCTTTCACACTATTGTAAAATATTTTAATTTTTGAGGTTTCATGATTGATAACAAATCAATCTAGTACAGATTGTGCATGGTGTCTCGTGTACAGAGGTCATCCACCCTTTTTGTATTTTTTTCCTGAAATTGGTTTGTTTTGATCTTTTGTTTTCAATATAATTTTTTCTGAATCCCAAATTTTCAATATATGTTGCACTTCTTGAAAATGATGATTGAAATTGTAGTAAATGTTAAAACAGTTGCAAAATAAAAAAATAAAGTTCTGATTTCCTTTTAGATGAAATTATGATTATGTAAATTATTCAAAAAAAGGAAAAGTGACACAATAATATAAAGAGAAGAACAATGAAGCACTTGGAATCAGTAGGAAGTGAAAAAATTGTCAACTTATCACTCCACAAGTTCTACCACAATGCCCGCAAACAGAAGGGCACTAATTTCAAATTCGCTGCTTATTTTCCTGAATCTTCTCCCAATTTTTTTAAATCAATAGTTTGATTGATCTGTTTAAACAAATGGCATGAAAGACCCATCTGCAGAAAAATGATGGTAAATTTGTTTTTTTGGAATGCTTTTTGATGATTTAAATGACAGCAAATTTCTTGTTTTTTGCAGTATATTTCAAGGCCATTGCTGCATTTTTAGCAAGCTAATATTTAGATATAAATACCTTTTACTTATGCTCAAAATTATGGATTTAATATTCGAACACAAATAGTAATGAAATTGAAAAAATTGCAGTGAATTTTTATGCAAACCATTGACAACTTAGTGAGGCCTTTTTTGCATGACAGTTTTTTGGTAGCTTTTCATATATTTTGCTGCAATTTTTGACAGTTTTGCAGTTTTTTAAGAAGCCTTTTTTCAGTTTTAAACTAGAAATCCGGCAGCACTGCTATGCAATCTGTTCAAGTGTTAATGTGAGGCAGGTGCTTGAATTTATTTTAGATGTGAGACATGGCGAAGAATTCAGGTTTTTAAAAGTGATTGAGAAGCAATAATTTCAGATATGCTGCTTGCTGCAGCTCAATCACTGATATAAATAATTGAACAGGATTACAGAAGTGAGAGGGATTCATAATTGCTGTTAAGATATATGCAATAGGTCAGCTAGCTTACTTGGAATAACAGGACTCTCTTGGGGATGAGTAATGTATTCTTGAATTCGATTCAATGGCTTCAAAAAAATTCATCACACATTAAAAGATTCTTTACATCAAACTGAATATGCTTTACCAGTACTCTTCAGTGTCGTTTTAAAAGCACTGCTAGCTAAAATGAATTGATGTACAAAATATTACAAAAAAAAATTCGATAAAATACAACACTTACATTTTTTAATTGCTGATATCTTCCTGGATGATGATATTGTTGAGTCACCAGTATCAAACTTGGGGTCATCTAAATAGATTACCTACTTCTATTAGGAAGGCAACATTTACAAAAATTCCCACCTTGATCAGTACAGTTCAACTCACATACCACAAAAAAGGATTGTTCTACAGTGTTTCTTATACACTCTGTATTTCGCCACATAAGTCCATCCAAATCGTTCATAGTGACACATTGTTTTGTTGTGCTACCATTATCTGGCTGTCCTGGGTACCAGTCTGAGAACAGCCAATTACCATCCATCATTTCATATGTACTCCCATTTGCTACACGTTTGGCTGCTATTGGTATATCCATGTGGTTATATATAGTATCACTTATATCCCTGTAAAATAGAAGTGAACTGAAATAAGGGATTGTGTTCCATTACTTCCAACACTCCATTATCTTATTATGATTCTCCATTCCTTGGCCTTACAATCGCATAAAAATTATATAACGCTTTTGTAGGCACACAATGAATGAATAATAATACAGTGGTTATAGTAATGCGACGTTTCGGTAGTCTACCTACTACCTTCCTCAGGCGACAATAAACTATTTTTTACAAAATTCGCTGCTTGAGGGAATTGAACCCTGGTCGTTTGATTGAGAGTCTAGAGCGCTACCACTGGCCCCCCATGGCCCAGTGGTAGCGCTCTAGACTCTCAATCAAACGACCAGGGTTCAATTCCCTCAAGCAGTGAATTTTGTAAAAAGGAGTTTATTGTCGCCTGAGGAAGGTAGTAGGTAGACTACCGAAACGTCGCATTACTATAACCACTGTATTATTATTCGTTCATTGTGTGCCTACAGGCAAAAAAAAAAAAAAAAAAAATAAAAAAAATAAAAAAATAAAAAAATAAAAGCGTTATATAATTTTTATGCGATTGTAAGGCCAAGGAATGGTTTCGCCAAACTCCATTATCTTCAATGATTTTTTTTGGAAGATTTTTATGCTAAGCATTCTAACATATCTAACGCACAAGTAAACTTAAGCCTAGGTCTCAGTCTAAGGAGGAGGAAAAAGCAATTTTTGAATTACATAGAATTTTTGCATTCAACTTTCAATCATTACTAAGTGAAACTGAATATTGGTAGTGTTGGAGCATTTTAAATACAAGTATGATCCATCATTTGCTGTAACAGGATGGTCTGGGCAATGAGACTTTCGAGGTAAAGGGATATTCCAAGTAACAGGAATTTTTATATCAGTCCTTCGTGATTCTAGTCTTATATTCTGTGATTGTTTGTGATGTAACATCCCAAAACAGACTCTAAGCATTCTCACATGATATACTCCTTCAATCCAAGCCATTGAAGTTGACTCTTGTAATTGGGTAATGTTGCCCGATGATCCAATGCCTGACATGCATTTTTGGCTGATTGAATACTTTGATAATTGCCCACATAAGCATAATGTAAGAGACCATGTTGAGCCCATAGAGATGAGCAATCTTAAAAAAATTTCATGAACATACATTCATACACAGTGTATTTTTACTTGCAGATGACAGATTCCTCATATGCTGAACACAGAGTTAGAAATTTTTAGCATTTACAGTGGATGCCAAAAAGCTCAAGTGATGATGGCAGAAATGAGTCCTGACTGTAGATACATTGGTAGCTAGAGTAAACCTATAGCTTGAGTGACAGTGATCCACTATCTCAGACACTACCACAAGGGATATTTTCTGAGATCACTGGGTCTGAATGAAAGCGTTTGAGTGAATCTCAGTCACGTGGCAGCCTCTAGTGATTCCCAGTCGAACGATTCCCATGTGAGCGATTCGGATTTGAGCGAATTCCCAAGTGAGCGAAATCCCAATCGGGCGATTCCAAATGAGCGATCAATAATGTAATAACACTTTCTTCATATTTTCTTTCTTTACCTAACATTTTTCTTTGTATATATTTTCTCTCTGTCGTTTTCTGGGTGTATTATTGATGTTTCCATTTATTTATGTTATAAGCTTTTTATCCTTTGTCTCTGCATTCTTTCTTTTCGTTTTTCTTGTCATCTACTTCTTTCTTTTTTGCTCATCAAACAACACATCACAAGTTGTTATTTTAAATAACCGTAGTCTCCTGTATAATTCTAGTACAATTTGACATGCTTGAATCTTTCATCGTTGTAAGGGTGAAAATCTTCAAAAAAACGTATAAAAAAGAATGCTGAAACAAACAAAACATTAAGAGAAGGGAAACGCTAACAAAAAAGAAGACATTGAGAATAAGTGAAAATAGGTGGAAGAGCATCAAAAAATGAAAACATGAAGACAGTGACAAGAAAGAAGGAGCAACATAGAGGAAGCAGCAAGAAAGAAAGAAAAAAATGTGAAGAAAGAACATAAATAAAAAATCAGGAGAGATTGAGAGCAAAAAAGTAAGTTGAAAAAAAATGAAGAAAAATCACAAAAGATAAAATAATGTAGAAAATAGAGCCTGCTGAATTGTATAAAAACTAAACGGGAGGCAATGCTGATTAAAAATAAGAACTTGTAATTTATTGTTCCATAAGCAAAAAAGAAATAAGTAGATTAGAAGAAAAACGAAAATAAAAGGAAGCAGAGACAAAAGATGAAAACGTAAAAATATACATAATTTCAACAATACATACAAAAAAAAAGAAAAAAATACACACAAAGAAACATATACGGTAATGAAGGAAAGTATGAAGAAAGTTTTACTACATTCTCGATTGCTTGTTTGGAATCGCCCAATTGGGAATTCGCTCGCTTGCGAATTCGCTCCACTGAGAATCGCTCATTTGGGAATTCGCTCGATTGGGAATCGCTCACACGGGAATTGCTCACTAGGAATTCACTCAATTGGGAAACGCCCACATGGAAATCGCTCAAATGGGAATTTGCTCACTTGGAAATCACCCGAATGGGAATCGCCCAATTGGGCTAACTTGGCAATCGCTCTCTTGAGGATCACTCACTTGAGAATTGCTCACATGGGAATACGCCGTTTCAGATTGTAAAAACTGTTCTTAAGCCCATATTCACAATCGCGTGTTAGTGGTGTGTTAGGCTGACACGGTGTTAAATTTTGGCTAACACGAAGGTAACACGGTGCTAAGTTTTATCCCCATATTCACAATCGCCTGCTAGGGTCGAAAAATGGAAAAGTTAACACGGCGTTCTAAACCTGCCACCTACCAGTTTTAGCGGCGTGTTAGCAGTAGTCTGTTTGTTAATTTTTTCAATTGTCATGGATATTATTGACCTATTAGATCATCTTGATGAAAGTGAAGAAATAGTACATCATATTCGTCACTTTCGGGATAGGGCCAATCCATTTGAATGCTACGATAACGTTATTTTCAAATCAAGATACAAATTGTCGAAAAATGGTTCCCCAGACTTGATTATGCTTCTCCACGATCAATTAGAAACTTCTGGTCGAAATCATGTGATTCCTCCAGCACTTCAGGTTAATAAAAAATCATAAGTTTTATTCATGAAAATTAACTGCTCATCGAATTGTTGTAGTATGTTTTCCGCCGATTTGTCATTTTTGTCAATCCGCAAATGAGGACTGCAAGTACCAAGTGGAGTGAGTGACGCGGATCATCAACAGTCGTCTTACTGTAGCACACGTCAGTACGCGTGCACTGGCTTTCTCTCATTTGTGTATTATTCGTATGTTTTTGTTATAATGTGTACCCTGCTGGCCACTTATCTCTACTAGCCGCCTCCCCGCACGCACATCTTCACTTGTTTTCCTCCCAGTGCCTCGGAGTGAATCGTCTGTATTCTCACCCCGTTTTGCTTGTAAGTGAGTGTTTTTCGTTTTCCTAAGATAAAATTAGGAAGGCCTCTCCTTTCCAGTTTATATTTTATTGGGGAGAAAATTGAGGAAACATCCTTTCCTTAATTGGTAGGGTTATTAGTGTCGGGTTTAAGTACAATTAATTAAGTTAATCGGGTAAGGGTGGGCGTGGGAAATACGTACATTAAGGACGAACCCTGGGATCCCAATCCTGCCTGAATGCAAAGACCAATGCCCCGACTACATTTAAAACACAACAAAATGACTGTTCAAACTCAAATATTACATACTGAAAAACGCTGGCATTGTTGAAAAACCTTGTTGACATTGATCACAATGCTATTTTTTCTTGTTATATCCTTTTTCATATTAAAAAACATGCTTTAGCTTATTCTGCCACCCTGTTACAAAAGTAACACGGTGATAACGAAAGTAACATGGTGGTAACACAGTGTTGGCTAACACGGACTTAACACGCTATTGTGAATACGAGGTGATACTTGACACGGTGTTAGCTCGATCGCCGTGTTAGCCAACAGTGTTAAGTCCTAACACTGTGTTGACTTAACACGCGATTGTGAATACGGGCCTTAAAGTCTAATTAGGGAGCATATGTAGCATCCCTGTCACATTCATTGTGTGATACTCTTCTGAGGATGCATTATTTAAATGACCGTCAAAATTTATGCTCATCAAATAATCATGACACTATGGAAAAGTTGAATTTGATTTTACTGATTAAAAAATGTCTTACTTTTACTAGGAGCATACTGTTCCTGGACATTTACATTGGTGTTGACAGGCAAAATAACCTCCTCTGATGGATCCGAAATATGACATATTAGTGTTACAGGGTCGCCTCTTGTGCATCGTGAATCGAATGCTGTTCCATAATCACCATAAGCACATGCACAGAAATGCATGAAATCATTGTAACTACCGAGTGGGTAACCTACTTCCCATACACCACTATGAATAGCTTGCATAACATGACCTTTAGTCGTTGGTTTGTACCAGCTGTAGCTCGTATGATTAATATCTGTTCCAGTACCAATTATACCCATGTAGAAATGTTCAGGTTTGTCGAATTGGATAGCAAAGTCCCTATGATGCAGGTAAAATGTTAAGGGATTGATGAGAAGAATCTATTGACCAGATTATCCCATCTAATAAATCATATACTATTTCTGATGGATCTTTCCACAATAGCAGTCACGCCAAGTCTACACAAAAGACAACAATAGTGCGGCAATACAGTGTTCTCATTCTGATTCTTTACTATTGTCTCATTTTTGATTCTCATTATTGGACATTGTTATTCTGCTTACTGAGCCCAATAATATGAGCATACAATAATCATCATTATTATACATATATTTACATAATATGTTATATTGTTATCAGAAATGAGTGCCAATTTGCAACCATTGGATATTACATTGGATAGTACCATTTTTTACTGCATATTCAATTTGAGTTTCCTGTTTTACACAATAGCCTGCAGCCATGTTAACTACAAGTTACTTGTAAACTTGGGATTGATCATGAGTAGAGGTTGCCTTTGATCAACTTAAGAACTGTTGCACTGTATGCACCTTTCTTATAGAAAACTCTTCTGAGTGACCTACAGTAATCAGTTGGGTACTAGCAAATAGCCCAATTCAGTTGTATTGCTGATATTGTTTGACTCGAGCAGAGATTAAACGTAATATTGGATGGATGTTTCTTTAGGCCTCAGGTTTCAAACCAGAGGATCGTTTTTGAACAGTGTCTCGAAACATTGTTATGCCACAAGAAACTGATCAGAAGCAGGTCAAAACAGGAACCTGGAAGAACATGAAATATCAGTTGCTTTCCATAATTTAGAAGCATTGCAAGGAAAAAGTGTCAAGCAAAGAAAAACCGGCTGATAATTGCTCTGGTATTGGTTAGGTACTGTATCGAAACATATTCAAAAACATTCGGTGAATTGGATTTGGATGTGTATTGTCTGAGATTCAGATATATTTACCAATTACAATAGTCTGAATAGCTGAAAAGTATGCACCAAAAAAATGTCCTTTCAACCTACATTGTAGACTCAATCTTATAGTTATGCTAAGCATTCAGTTTCCTGCTTCCCCGGGCTGTAACTGGTGTATACTCTGGCTAACTGAGTGATCACTATTACATTGGTGCCCTTTCAACACTTATGAAGTCTATTTTGAGCATGATGTATAGCTGAATTAATCAAAAATCAGGATCCAAATGGGTAATTATGAGGCAGATTTCAACAACATCAATTTTTAAAACTCACCCAAGTTTTTTCATGCCATCTTGACCAATAAGGTCTGGTAGATAGAGCAAATGAGCCCTGGGGTCTGCATCTATGCAGCGACGAACAGCTTGAGCAAATGGCCCTGTTTTTTCAACATTTCTGTAGCAACCTGGCAGATTGAAAATGGTACCGTTTATCCATCCATCTGGGCACAAAACACCTAAACAACAGATTGAAAGCTGGAAAAAATTTTCAATTCTTAAAAAATCAAAATCTAGTAATAAGTTGGATTCAGGGACTTACGTAGACCGTATTATTGCTAGACAGCCCAGACCAACCTCAGCCCAGTCTGTTACTGGGCTGAGCCAAAAGAAATCTGGCCTAGCCTGTGGAAGTTTGTTTTCTCAGAAATTGTTAACCATGATGAAAAATTATCAAACAGCAAAATATTTTACCATAAATCGAAGAAAAGGGAGATTACTACATAAAAATATCTAATCATAAATTTTTCTATGGCTGATTCCTTGTCATTAAACTTTAAAAACATGTTTTGCTGGGCTGAAACTAGGTTTACTCATGGCACTGGAGTTGGAATTTTCCTGATCATGCCAGCCAATTTTAGGAAGTTGGTTTCGTTTCGACCTGCCATCTTCGATAATATCTTATATTTTGAAAATTTAAACTTTTTTGCATTTGTAAAATAATTAGAAAATTATCAGCGAATTTGCATATTGTTAAAGAATCCGAATTCTAGGTTGCTCGCCTGATTCTTGACTTTCAGTTTCATCTTTTTCAATATGAATCTTGCAATTTGGTGACTTGAAAACGGTTGAATTGAGTGAATAAGATATTTTATCGATAAAAAATGCTGTTCAAGATTTATATTCCAGCTTTCTGGTACATCAAATGACAAATATATATTCAATGATATTTATATCCAGGATAAGATGTCCGCAGTTAAATTTCTAGGCAATCCGCTTTTATATGCTTCAGATTATTTGAAAACCACCTTTTTGACTTATCACAACTAGTGGCAACTCCGAAAGTTCATGTTTTCTTAATTTTGGTCAATTATTGGCTCTGGAAAGAGTAGAAACACACTCGAAAATCACAAATAAAGCATCTGCTGACATAGAGAATTTTCAAATTTAATAAAATGTGAAACAATATCTCAAACCCTTAAAACTGCATCTGAAACAAGTAGTAATTATGGTCATCAGAACTTAAAAATACATGCTAAAATAGAGCTTTTGCCTTTTACTGGAGCATAGGCTGCAGCCTTTTACTGGAGCATAGGCTGCAGTGCCTTTCACTGGAGCATAGGCTGCAGCCCATTCCTGCAATTCTGATGTTCAGCTTCACATTTCAAAACTCACCATTAGCCAAGTCACAAGGCATGTAGGTATTTGAAAAATGTGGAAAGTATTCTTTTTTTCTTCTAAAAATTGAGCCAATTATATTGGAATTGCAAGAGCAAACATTATCATCTTGACAAAAGAAGCTCGGCTTTCGATTCCTGATGCTGCGAATTTCCAGGATTTTCAGAGCTGTTATTTGACAGCATTCAGGAGTCATTAAAAATTATTAAAAATCATGCTGTAGCAAAAAGAGCTTCCTTAATATCGAACATTGTGAAATAAAATTGCTGTACCGTTGTAGAGAATAATTAATAGATTTTGAATATTCAAAAACTTTTAAGAAAACTCAATCCAGTGAGTGGATATTCTAATCTGGAAAGTTTAGGTTTTGCCCATGTTTTGTGTGCGATTTTTTTTTCATAATTCATGAAAACTGTCAAACGGGATTTCACAAAGAACACCTAAGACTGTTTGTGGAGCTTTTTTAGGGTTTTCGATTAATACTTGTTATACAAAAATTGTCCGGCTAGTTTCTGGAAAAATTCCTCTAGAAGAAATTCTGACAGTGTATATGCTTTCATGGGCGTGACATATCCGGAAAATTTAAATCCGAATTGAAAGCCGTTGGTCCATTAGCCACATTCAGCAGACTTTGCACCATGAGATGATTTTTTTTCTAATCATTTCAGTATAGCCTTGTTGATACAGAACTTTTAAATGATGACCAGGTCGAAATGTGATCCAGAAATTTATAGATTCAGAGCCCCAAGTGTTTCGTACATTATTCAGGTGTAGCAAAGCCCACCACCAAATGGCGAATGATGATTAAAATTGATTAAAATGTTTTCAAATTTTCACAGGTACCCATTTTCCTATTTTTGGAAAGGCAGGCTGTAAAACACTATATGGTCACATAAGTGCCACCTTACATAACACACACTCTTGGGCTGCTTTCAAAGCCTCGTAGAGGCCACATTCCACAGGTCAAGTTCTGCCTGACAAAGCAGGACTTATTTGGCTACCTACCTCATAAATGGAATGGGCCCACCTTTTCATTTGCTGCACTTTATCATCAAGATGCTAACTGGGCTGAGTAAAATTCATCTACCCAGAAAAAATGAAAAGCTGTCTGCCTAGTCCGGCTAGCAGTAAAATTCAGGTTACATGCAAGACTTAAGCTGATTCTTGAGAAAATTGCGCCCTGCTACAGCCACTGCCCCTCAATAGCCATCATGCCACAATAGTCACTGTCTCACTATAGCCATACAAAGTATGTATAGGCATCCCATTATGGCCACCAATCAAACAACATGTTCATGTCCCACTTTAGCCGCTGTTACACTAACGCCACCAAAAAATAATTCCAAAAAAGGGCTAATATTTGTTTTTTCAATATTTATATCAAACCCAAATTGCTAATTATGGATACAACATAAATATTAACACTACTTGTACGAACATGTACTGACATTTTCTTGTTTGTCCTGGTTATTGATGAAAAAAAGTTTCACATGTTTACAAATTTCTAGATCATCCTCTGATTGAAATACTGGACATTTGTGCTAGTTTCTATGAAAAGCTACAAATACAGGCATCCAAACACGTAACAGTACTTATTTGAGAACTCCTACAAAGTCCTCTAGGCTATGTGTCATTTTTAACAATAAAATTAATTTAAAATAGCAACAGCATTGTCGTCTGTTATCTTCTTATGTACCTTTTGTGGTAGCTAATGCTACAAAGTCTGATGATGAACAGTGTCATCACTTGTAAAGGCACTTACAGATATCCAAAGGTATCAAGGGGGAGGGGGATATACTAGCTCTGGAATAGCATTTTTCGAATATTCTTATGGTTCTGCTCCGCTTTGGAAGCAAGCAGATAATTCCTTTTAAAAGTTGGCTGAAATGAATATGGAGTCTCTAGTCAAAACAACTGCTGATCTTTCCATACCCCATCCTAGTGACAGTTGACTATAGTGAGACTCTCATTGATACCTTGGTGGCTGTAGTAGAACAGTGGCTGTAGCAAGACACTGGCTGTAGTAACGTTGGCCCCTGAGACCAGCAGCTGGAGGTGATTACCACGAAACCATTGCAGCCCATAAATTATATCTTGATGATAATAAAACTTTGACAAAATGGTAAAATTTTAGAATATACTATTTTTCCAAGGTTATACAATGAAAGTTAGATTGGAATCACTTGAAAAAAAACTCACCATTAGAAAACCCATTGACATTACGGGCCACATGCAAAAAATAATACACTGTCCACAAAAAGTGAACCCATTCCGATGTCTTTACTATCATTTTTTAGAAATAAACCTAGCCTTTGACTTTGTGTATTTATATCCCATACAGTTGGTAAATTGCTGAAGTGTTTTTCCGTATATCCATGATGAAAAAATATGCTTCCATGGTGTAACCATGTATAATGATGAATAAACTTAGTTAGTAGCTGAGGAAGTAAGAACCTCTACAATTTTTTAAATAATAGTTTTTTGGACGCCTGTGACTAGAATTATATATTCTAAGAACAGCACTTAATTGCCGGATGGAACTATACACAAAAAATGATTTCTTTATATTTTTTTTGCCATAGAAACTATTGAAGCAGGAACTTAATACAGAAAATACTTGGTTAGCTCATCATGTTCAATTTTACATCAAACATAATAATGGGTATTTTTAGTCCATGCTGTCAGCATTTCTGTGTGTTTTATGCTGATTGTACATCTGATCCTACTCAATTTTCTACTCAAGATTATAATATGGAATGAGTTCCAGTGAGGAATGGTTTCCAAGTGTAAATTTTGAGATGGCACATTCTACCAGACTAATATTTCACTAATGGCTCTCCCCAAGGCCTTATTTACTACAGAAATTTGCATTAATATGCAGAACAATAGAAAGTTGACCTTTATAAGCTTGATCTACAATACGAAAAAAGAATTGTAAGCAATTTGTAATTAGTCTTGCAATTGTACTCATAAACTAATAATCAGTCACACGTGACGAATTTCTGTCAAATATCAAAAAACCAACTTAATGTGACAGATGATTAAATATACACCAGCACAAAGATAGAATCCTTCACACATGGCTGTTATTCAAAGTTGTGCACTGCAAAATTCATGAAATTACAATAATTTCAGGCACATACTATTGTCAGAGTGTCAATTCCTCCGACCTTTGGTCCTCTAATTATTACTTTTTTATTCTCTAGAGTTTCTTTGTTGTTAAAGTGTTTCCAATTATCATTAAGTAAACAAACCGATAAAACGGTTTGTGTCACACATTTTTGGCCCTAAAACAAAAAAATGGATAGCGCGAAAGTTTTGCATATAACATGCAATATTGATGTTAGGCACGCTGTCATGCAGTTATTCCTTATTGGAAAATTATCGTTTTTTGTTGGCCGTTTTGCATGTGCCGTGGCAAGGAAAGGAATGCAGACGTCTTCCCTAATTATTGTTATTGTTTTTCCGTTTTCACGTCACATTGGCATTACTATTGGGAGCCAAGTGCGGCCTGAGGAGTTATGACGATCGTTTGATTGAGAACTTCAGTGAGTGGTTGCTGCAGGCAGGTAGATCTGTCTCAGTTTTCTGTGAGGGGGTTCAGTTTCAGTCCCTAGAGGGCGAAGCCGCTTGGGCCGCGTATTTAGGTATCCAATAACCCCTGTGGCTCTTTGCGCAAGGGTGTAGAAAGGAATTCATGTGTCAGTGGCAAGTTCGGCATTTGTGTTTCCTGTTTGGCATTGGACTCTCACATTTGTATTCTGGTGTGTTTCTGTTTTATTAACAATAAATATCTTCGTACATCCACTCTCAGCTAGGTACCATAAGTGCAGACTTAGTACCAGGTTAGCATCAGGGGCCGTACCAAATTGGATCTCCCAAGAACTGCAGCCTGGTAGCCGAGGGTATACGTCCACATAACACAACACTATGTCAGAGGGTCAATTCCTCTGATCTTTGGTCCTGTATTCATCATTATTTCATTTCTAAAGTTCTTTGTTGCTAAAGTAGGTTCACTTCTCATTAGGTGAACAAATCTTTCAAAACGGTTTGTGCTATACTATTTTTGGTATCAAAAACAATAAATTGACAAAGATGTTTTGCATAACATTGTGTAGTTATCGTTTGGCAATGTTGTGCCGTTTTTATTCATTCCGAAATTTTTTAAGTGAAACTTGAGTGGGAAAACTTTTTGTGACTATGAAAAAATGTGATACAAACATTCATTGTCTTGTTCAGACTAATTGATGAAGCAGCTTATTAGAAAAAAGCTCATTTGCAGATTGAAAAACTTTGATAAGACTATTTAGGGTCTATGACTGTTTAGGAAAGACAAGTGACTGAAAAAACAATTCAGTTAAAGACAATGGATGACTAAGACAATTTGGTGAAAATCATGAAAAACAATAGCCTAATGATGATAGAAAGGTAAAAAAATGTCTGAAATAAACAAAAGATTCGGCAGTTTTCACCAATAAAGAACAAAAATTCTGAAATTAGTTTCACACTAAAATGACTAGAATCTCTGACATGGTAATTAATTGTTCTAATATCTATTGTATAATTTTTGAACAAAATAATTATAGAATATTTGAGGAAAACGAGTTTTTTTAGTAGTGTGTGGTTATACAGGCCAGTACAGGAGGTACACAAAAGATAACCCTGTACAAAACATATACATAAAAGTTTGCCACCTTAACTGTGGAGCAATACAAGGGATGTAGGAAGTATGGTCGATGATTTATTACAATCCAAATTTCATTAAGTGTGCAGGGCGATATGGTATGTGTAGAAAGTATGCCCGAAGCATCAACATGTAAAATTCTAGTTCCATGTAGAAAGTACCCCCGAAGCTTCGACCTGTAGAATCCTATTTCCATGTAGGAAATATGTCCAAAGCTTCAATCAGTAGAATTTTACTATTATGTAGAAAGTACACTTGAACCTTCAACGCATAGAATTCTATTTCCATGTAGGAAATATGCCCAAAGCTTCAACCCCTAGAATTCTACTATTATGTAGAAAGTACGCCTGAAGCTTCAACCCCTAGAATTCTATTTCCATGCAGAAAGTATGCCCAAAGCTTCGACCCCTAGAATTCTACTACCGTGTAGAAAGTACGCTTGAAGCTTCAACACATAGAATTCTACTTCCATGTAGAAAGTATGATGCTTGAAGCTTCAACCCCTAGAATTCCTCATCTATGTAGAAAGTACGCCTGAAGCTCCAACATGTAAACTTCGACTTCCATGTAGAAAGTACATTGGAAGCTGCAATGGGTAAAATTCGACCTAAATGTTCCTTGACTGACTCAGATGTTAAACTTGATAATGCAATGTCTCTATCAAAAAAATGTAAAAAAACACTCAAGGGTCATAGAATCTAACAATCTAATGGTTTTACTCATTTTTTACAAAATTTTCACAAAAAATTTTGTTTCCGGGGCACATTTTTTACATCATTGGGACACGTTTTTTCATGATTCCCTATGCTTAAGCATTGTTTTCGGGACTGTTTCAGGGCTCGATTTTGTCTGAATTTCGTTAACTCTTCACACTTTTGCATGCATTTTTTTTTAGGAATTTCGCTCACTGCAGCTTCGAGGATATTTTCTACGTGGAAGTTGTATTTTACATATTGAAACTTCAGGTGTACTTTCTATGCGGAAGTAGAATTCTATGAGTTGAACCTTTGAGGGTACACTCAACATGAAAGTAGAATTCTATGGCCTGAAGCTTCGGGGGTACTTTCTACATGGAAGTAGAATCTTATGCATTGAAGCTTCAGGCGTACTTTCTACACCACCCATATCACTCCACATGCTCAATGAAATTAGGATTGTATTTCTTCATCGACCATACTTTCTACACCCCCTAGTCGCTGGCTATGCTTTCTACACCATTGTATCGCCCTGCATAGTTAAGGCCGCAAACGTCCATGTATATATTTTGTACAGGGATATCTTTTTGTGTACCCTCTGTGTGGGCTTGTATAACTACTGTAGAAACTCAACTCTTTATGCAGTTGGAATTTTAGTAATCTTTGAGTCAGCCTAGTCAGGGGCTAGGCTGGAGCCAGGAAGACCATTTGGGTGGGCCTGACTTAATTTTGGCCATGCGCTGTGCATAAAAATTTCTTCCTAGATATTTTCAAGAGCGAATCCTTTTTTTGATTTTCACCAAATAGTCACTTTCACCCATTTTTCATTGTCACCCAATTATCTTTCACTCAATTCTCTGGCTGTTTATTGTCGTGGTAAGGTTTCAAGGTCGGAAGAACAGTGGATACATCTCATAATGGGTAGCTTTGAATTTTAATTGATTTTCAGACGGGATGAGAGAGGATGATCATTCAGTGGGAAAGGAGAAATTCAAGAAAGATTCTGATTACGACATTAAACATATAAAGATACATAACAAATCTGCATATTAAACCATACAATTGATCAGTGTAGAAATGCTTAATAGGTTAGAACAAATGATAAAATAGAAGATTAGAATACATAAGTGATGAAACATGTCGAAGCAAGATATAATATAATAGTGATTATCATAGTGAGCGACCACTCACCTGACTGGTCACTTACTTGATCCTTGAACAATCCACAGCTTATCACAGAGTAACTCCTATGAATAAATTCCTGATTTATTTTATCTTACTAAACTTGTCGTTCAGTCCTCATCAAGGTTCAGTGAGGGCTGCCTGTTGTGATCACAGCAACATATTAATATGAACAAAAATAGCCTATAAAAGCATTACAAGAGCTCATTATATTGTTAAACGATATTCTGAAACTGTGGTAAGACTGTAAATTTTTATTCTGACAAACATCTGCACTCATGATGATCACATTGGTCATTTACGACAATTACATGAAACGTTGCTCGTCCATAAAATTCTTCTCCATCTTCAGTAAAACCCTAAAAACCGAAATTTTGCATTAAATATCAGAAATGCTGACTTAGTCCATATTACTATTAGACAACTCAAATAAATGGTTTGTGGTTTGATGGAATTTCACCCTTTGAATCATGGTCTTCTCAATGAAACACATCATCAGATTTTTAGTTAATTGTTTGTGTGCTCAAATTACCCAGTCATATGATTTTTTTCACGTCTGCATAAGTAAAATTAGGGAAATTCACCATGGATTCAGAAACTATCCCTGATCGAAAATACTACTATTTTTTCACTTCTAGACATTATTTGCATGCACTCATCAATGTTGCAGTATTTTACTTTCAGGGGTCTGCAGCAGGTAAACAAAATCTTCATAATGCATATCTCTGCTATTAAAACTTTTTTCACGCCATTAGGATCCAAGGACACCAAGAAGCTGAACCAAAAACATTTCAAGCTGTGAAGTGGAGACTTTTTCGGGTTTATAGTCTTCTCATGGCGTAGAGTGAATTTTTGTAACTTGAGCATATATCTAAGGGGGGTATGCTTTTGCATTCAATGAATTTCTCTGTTGCATATATTTTGTGTTTCAACTCAATAGAGCTTATATTCAGCATGGGTGTTGTCTGATATCAGCAATTGTTGTAGTGTGTTTCCCCCGATTTTCTCATATTCTGTCAATCCCCACATGGGGCCCCCAAGTGCCAAGTGGAGTGAGCGACGCGGATTATCACCAGTCCTCTCACTGTAGCCCACGTCGGTACGTGTGGGCTGGCTCTCTCAGTGTGTATTATTCTTATGTGTTTTTATAACGTGTGCTCCATTAGTTATATTTCGTACTCACTGCCTGCCCGCACGCACGTCGTTGTTTGTTTTTCTTCCCAGTGTGTGGGAGTGAATCGTTTGTATTCTCGCCCCGTCCCGTTGTAAGTAAGTGTTTTTCATTACGTAAGATAAAATTAGAAAGGTCTTTCCTTTCTGGTTTGTATTTAATGTGGGAGACAATTAAGGAAGCGTCTTTTCCTTGATTGGTGGGAATATTGGCATCCGGTTTAAGTACAATTAATTAAGTTAATCAGGTAAGCGTGGGCGTGGGAAATACCTACATTAAGGACGAACCCTGGGATTCCAATCCTGCCTGAACTCAAAGCCCAAAGCCCCGATTCATCCACAAATACAACACAATGAGCTAGCATTGGAGTAGTTATTACTGGACAACATATTTGCACTCGTGTTTTCTTCTGAGACAGGTAGCCTCACTGCAGGCTGACCATCTCCATGTATGCACACTGCACTCCACCCAATAGGATACAGCTCTGGTACAAATCACATCAAGCTTACATAATGTACCATATGCTGCCCCGACAGGGATACTGTTTTTCAAATGTCTTGGACCCCATGATTTATCTTTTTTATTCTCTGAAAACAAAAAAGTTGCAATACAGAAGACATTCAAGCAAGTTGTTTAACAGTCTTCCAAAATAAAGTTTCCTAACTTATCCAGTTATCAAAAATTGTGGTTGTGGTGATGGTGTAGGGTATGCCACTTAATGAACAGCTGGATGCATCACTACAACAGCATTCTGCCTTTTGAGGAGAAAGGGCTGTGGACGGTCACTGTTTTATGCCAAACTCCACATGGTCACTTCAGAAAAGTAATGCTCATTGAGGGGTCAAACCTTTGACCATATGCATACAAGGCAGATGCAGAAAAGAGACTAAGCTGCACGAACCACCTCCCTGTTGCAGCCACGGCTACTAGAGCCGGGATTAATCCCTGTATCAAGTTCCGGGTTGTACCATCCAAGAATCCTCATCCAAATCCAGTCATGGGAGTCACTGAGGTCACCCAGATGACCGATTATCACAACATTTCCTAAATGACCATGACTGAATAGTGATTGTCAAACGTTTTGGGTCATATCATTTGTTATTTCGAGGAATGATGACCAACCTCCCTCAGTCCAATTATGTGCCATTGCCACTGTATCCATAAACAAGTGCTGGAATGAACTCTGTTTATCATTTATAGAATTTTATTATCTTATTCGAGTGACCAATGGTCACTAATGGTCAATCGAGTCGTTTGAATGACCCAACATAATTCACTTTTGTAACAGTTCTCTCACCTCATACACTTCCTAGTAGCCCCTCTACCGCTGACTGCACAGCCCAGCATCATCTGCTGCGACACCCACAGTGCCCATCATAAAATTCCAGGTATGAGCCCACGACTTGGATGTGCAGCATAGAGGAAAAGGCATGATGGCATCATCTGTGCATCATCACTCTGTATTAATAGTGAGCTCCAGTAAGATAGAATCCAGTCGTTGAATAGATGCAGGATTGCATTCATAATAAGTGTAATGTTATGACCAACACAGACGCAGCCAAGATTCTGAGCCAGTCTTGGGTTTTACCCACAAGAATGTGCTCAGCTGGCAAAATCCCATGCAGATTTTGACCGATTTGATCCAGGTTTGGATCCAGAGCCATGTAAGCTGGAGTTTTGTTTCGCCCGGAAATTTCTGGTTCTAGATGCATCACATTTTCCACCTGGACCAAGGTAGTTTTAGGTTTGGTTCTTGAGCTGACTGAATCCATGTCCAGTTTTCATCCTCGAATGGGGAAAACATGAGTTCATTTTTGCAGATGCTAGACGGAGTTTTCAAGAATTTCAAATGTCAAAATGTCAGCAAAGTTAGTAATTATATGGGCCCATGCAGGGATTCATATGTAAAAGCTTAAAGCAATAAAACCCATAAGGTCTCGAGAGTTTCCAAAGTTTTAGTATTTCATGTATAAACTTTGAAAATGTTTAACAAATTTCGAAAAAGTTCAACAAATTCCTAGAAAAAATTTCAAATTCCAAGTTTTATATTCATAAAACCGTATGGTTTTAGGGTTGTACGCATAAAAAGTTAAGTAATACCCTAAAATCCATATCATTTTTCTGCAGTTTAAAAATTATTTACCTATCTGAAATTTTATTTTTCATTTTCAAAAATGCTGGAGATAAGATATTTCTGGAGAACTGATTGTTGTACTTTAGCATTTTTCGCCTTACAACATCATTATTTCCATTGAAGTTCTAAGCTTGTTGAATTTCTGATAACCAAGTTTCTCCCGGGTTTTACATATATTCCCAAGTCAGCGAATTGACCGAGATAAGGAGCAAGTATTTATTATAACTCGATAACGACATCATTCACCTTTGAAAAAATTTTCAAAATTTTTCATACAAGCTGCACATTGTTTTGAATTTTATATTCACTGTAAAAACACTTATCCAAACATGAAGACCATGCTCATCATTGTCACTGTTTTGATGCTGGCAGTTATGGATCCGATAATGCAGTTTAATTCACTATTGGTGGAAGCTGGATGTAGTAAGAAGTTTATCACATTGTTATGTTGAGATCTCCGCTTTGGTCAAGAGATGACAGCAATATAACTAAACATCTATTTTGCTTTCACGCGATTAATTATTGCAGATCACTCCATAGAATTTCCTATATGTAAGGGCTAGTACCATGCAGCAGTTCTCTAAGAGACTAAACACAACCTTCAGTTGCAGCATGACCCAAGTTTGCTCAGAGTGGATTTAACACTAGCTTGCAATCCAAAAGCATCCAGGGTTGCCCCAGATACTTCTTGCAGGTGTTGTGAACCGTGGATGTATGCCCTCGGCTACCTAGCTGCGGTTCTTGGGAGTTCCAATCTGGTACGGCCCCTGATGCTAACCCGGTACTAACTCTGCACTTACGGTACCTAGCTGAGAATGAATGTACGAAGATATTTATTACGAATAAAAGGAGAAGTGCAATAGAATACAAATGTGAGGATCAAAAGAATACGAATGTGAGAATGCCAAACACAAGACACCAATGCCTAACTGACCCCTTACTCACGGATTCCTTTCTTCATCCCTGCGCAAAGAGCCACAGGGGGTGAAGGATATCTAAACACGCGGCCCAAGCGGCTTCGCCCTCTAAGGGACGGAAACTGAAACTTCTGAGAGAAAATTGAGACAGACCTACCTGTCTCCAATAACCACTCACTAGACTTCTTAATCAAAATGATCGTCGTAACTCCTCAGGCTGCGCTCAGCTCTCAGATGCAACGCCAACACGACCTGAAAACGAAATACAATAACCGTAATCAGCAATGACGCCCGCGCTACTTTCCTGGCCCCTGCTTACCAAAAAATGTCCCACGAAAAACGGTAAATTATTAATAATAATAAATAACTGCACAGCGGCGTGCCTAACATCAACATTGCATGTTATATGCAAAACTTTCACGCTATCCATTTGTTTGTTTTAGGGCCAAAAATGTGTGACACAAACCGTTTTATCAGTTTGTTTACTTAATGACAATTGGAAACACTTTAACAACAAAGAAACTCTAGGGAATCAAAATGTAATAATTAGAGGACCAAAGGTCAGAGGAATTGACCCTCTGACACAGGCTTCAACATAAAAATCAGTACAGTAATATCCCGACAGAGTCCGTGGTGCTTTGGTACTGGTGGGAATTTGATGTCTAGTGCCCACTTCCACATATCACGCAAGTAATAGTAGAATATAAGTAAATGTATATGCTAATATTAGTTTGTGAACCACATTCAAAGCACATTTTCAAATGAGAATTTTGAATAAAAAATTTTAAATTCTATTTTTTAGTGAAGTGACCCTAGAAGAGGAAATAATTTTGGATTAACAATCAATATAATTTTCCAAACATTTAAAATAGGCAGCAAATGAATGATGAAAGATGCATCTACCGGCTTGATCTTTAGTTTTTTTTTCATTTATCAAAGTGCAGTATTAACCTTAGTTTTCCTTTTCAGCCACTGCAAGTTGCGCTGACAAGTGCAAATTGAGTCTCAGAATGTAAAATGTTCGGCAATTGCTACCGCAGGGAATGTATATGATGCAGCGGATTTTTCATCCGTAGTCAACTGATTACGATATCATTCACAACTGAAAGTTTTTTTTTTTTATTTTTAGGGTTGGTGAGAATATAAAAAATAACGTAATTATGCCAATAAACGGCGCGCCGTTCATTATTTTTGTAGGTCTATTTGATATGCCGTTCATCAGACAGCGCTTTCTATTCGAGGTCACTGTTTCTTAAAATTTTGTGCTCAGGCCACATTTTAATCTAATCTTGTTTTCTATTCTTTCGTGGAATTTCAACAAGTAACGTTTCGGTTTAAACCAAAATATAAATCAAGCAAAATTTCTTCAAGACTATGATCATCAGAATAATTTTTGGAATCGATTTTTCGATTCCAGTTTTGACAAAAGTCTTCACACCAAGGAAAGAAAAAGAAACATAAGAGAAGGAGGAGAAAAAAGTAATGAAAGGAAAACAAAAAAATTAAAACAACTAACAAAATTAAAAGAAAAAGAATGGGAAATAATTTATCATGAATTCAATAATTTTGAGGCGGCTAACAACTAGACGGTTTCCTTCTTTCTGCTGCTGCAATAGTTTGTAGCATGAAATCGCTGTACTCCTTTCTATTTTCGTGACTTGTAACTGATTCATCCAAAGACTGCATTTAAAAGAAGCTTAACAAAAAATGCACTGCCAATCACGACAGTCAAAATGGACTTTAAATTAAGCATGTTATTGCTCTAATAAACAGCATATATGAAGTTTACATTAGGGATTCTATGATTCTAATAAATGGTGCGCCATTTACTAGAGGGAACTAGATTTATTATTTTTTATAGGGTTAAAGGTACGCCATTTATTAGAGGGTGCCAATTATTTGAGGGAGCCTTTTATTCGGATAAATACAGTATTTTAAGACATCATCTTCTGTATGTTTTGCTCAACAAATCATGTGAAAAGAAAAATTGATGTCAGTGATCTGCAAATTGAACAACCTGAATTTATGATATACACTCATGACAAAATATCCCCATTTTTATAATCATTGTTATCAACATGATGTATGTATTGATAATAAACAAAATGTTAATATTGAGCTGGGTAACCATTTGCCTTTAATCAGAGTTTTTAAACCATCAGGCATTGAGGAAATCAATTTTCAAAAGATTGAATGTGCTATATTCACATCCCATGTTTGCATCATATACCCCAAGGTCGATTGAGATCGATTGAAGGTAATTTTTACTAAAATCCTAATACAGTAATCTTGGTACCCAAAATTTTCTCTCGACTTTTCCAGACAAAATTCTATTTCAAGATAAAAATCAGATTCTATAAGTTCGGAGTGTATTTTCCTAAAAAGCATACCAGGATATCGAGCTGGATAGGGTTCCTGTTGGACTATAGACCTGTATCAATTAGGACAACGTTGAGCATAAGTTCTCTATTAGCCTTGACTTTCCCCTTTGGATATTCATTGAAACATTGGCCACTCATTAGCTTCATAAAATTTTCAAATATTTGGATGATGATGTGAGGAGAAGAAAAATTTTCTTACTGTAGACTTGAAACTAATTCTTCATAAAAATTTCTCTGCTTGAAGGTGTCATCTTCTCCACTTTGATTTTTGGCATTAGTCGCATTGTGATTAATGCTGCAGAATGAGCCGCAAAACAAACAATCATTGAGTGCAGGGTATATGTAAGAGGACGACCCTTTGTAAAGCTAATGAGTTGTTGTCAGCAGCAGGCAAGAAAAGGACATGGTCCCAAAACAGCCCGGCCGATGATGAATTGAGAATGTTGACCATGATTATCAACCTGTTGAACAACACTAGCCCATCATGTAAGAAAAATTGCTGCAAGCACTGATGCTGCAAGGCTAAATGTCAGGGATGCAGTAATGGACAGCACAGGCGGCATCATTTCACGTTTCAACCAGGTCAAAAGGACGATGCTGCGAGAAAGCCAATCGGCAGCTACTGGTGGCTATCTGGAAGAGTTGACCATGAACATGAATCCGTTAGACAATGCATTTTATGATGAAAGATCAATCAAAAAAGTCAAGAAGCAAACCTCAAGTGCTGTGAATCACAGCATCGACAACAAGTCTGACAACCAGATCAAAGAAATGATGCCTCAAAAAACTCCAAGAGGAAGAGGAAATGATGATCTGGAAAAGTTGATCATGGCTATTGATTCAATGCTGTTAAATGTCCGGGACACCATCATCAATGGGCAATGCAGTCTTACTTCGCTTTCTAACCATGTGGAAAAAGTGATGCTTCAAAAAATTCCAACGACGGCCATGAAAAGCAATGAGATATGTTAAGTACTGCAGCTGACAACAAACACGGCATCATTTTAGTGTTTCAAAAAATGATGCTCCAAAAAAGTCCGACAACGGCTGCAAATGGTTATCTTCTCAAAAAAACAGAGCCATTAGATGAGGCTTACCTGTCCCCTAAAAACATTCCATCAATGACCACCATAAGCAGTGAACATTAGATGAAAATTGTAACATGATCAACAATTATGAAACATAACATCACCAACAGTCACATTATTTTAATCTCGTGCCACATTAAAAAAGCCGCTGGTAGATGGATGCTGACATTGACTTGATGCTGTACAACAGTACCTACAGTAAATCCTCACCTATAACTCGCAACTTATGTTGAAGGGCTTCCTGGGTGGCGCCTTAGCTGTTCCACCATTGGCCAATGTGGGGGTAGGTGTAACCATCCTGACCAGGGCTCAACAAAAATGGCCAGGTTCCGAAACCCATGGATTGGCTAAATCATCAATCCTACGGGTGGAATGTTGTATGTTACCATAAAACACTTATACCCCAACCATAGGGTCTAAAACCGTGACTTATACTCCAGGGTGATTTGTAATCGAGGTCGACTTATAAATGAAACAACCCTTCAGTCAGATCAACTTTATTCGGATACTCTTCGGACTCCTGCCACAAATTCAAAATTTCTACCAATCATTTTTTCGTTGATTCTGTATTTTGATGCTGCTCCACAGTTTCCTGATTTTTTAACAACATTTATGATTCCCAATTCGTAAGTAGCAGTATAATATTTACACTTATTCATTTCGGTAGTTAAATGTACAGCTATAACAACACAATGTACAAAATCGACATGATAGAAGCATTTAAAAATTTAGATTTGTTTGCTGGAATTTTCTAGATTTTCTAGTTTTTTTTTCTTTTGGTGGAATTTAGAATTTCTGGAATTCAAGTTCTAAAATTAGAACTATAACAGTATGGTGACACGACTTATACTCGAGGGCGATTTATGAGTGAATCCCACTAATTTCAGATGTGACTTATACTCGAGGAGGACTTGTAGATGAGGATTTACGGTATTTACCCAAAAACTATTCCTACTATAGCAAAATAAAGAGTGATGCATTACTATCGAACATTGGGAAAGGAACAATGTCACCACTGAGCTACAAAAAGAAACTGTCGTTTTCGATGACACCACAGAATCAGTGGTCGACTCCTCGACCAGAATATAACATGACAGTGGCTAATATTGACCAAGTGGCTTTTTTCCTCTTCCTGATGATATTTTTGAAGTTTAATACTCTTTATTGGGCTCATAACTTTCGTTCCTTTGTCACCAATGATGAACTGGGTAGAAGAGAGTTTCTAACATTATCATAACAAAATTTTCAATGATTTTGTTTGCATGATATCATAATTACTGTAGAAAGAAGATGATCAGTAGGTGTCTAGCACCTGGATGCGATTGATGGCCTCAGGTCAGTGGCGTGGATTTTGAAGAAGAAACACTAGGGTGCATAGATGTATCAGATATCCAAACACAAAACAAGAGATGAAATTATCTGGCCATTTTGTTGGACCCAGACCCAGAACTAGAACCAATATGCTACTTAATACTAGAGATGTATCAGGCACCCAGACCTGAAACAAGATCAGACTATGTTGTCGGATGCAGATTCCAATGACATGTATTGGGTAACGCGTTGCCATTGTAACCATCGCCAAACACTGTTCGAAAAATAATGCTCGTCAGGGATTCAAACCCGAGTCTCTGTGACTATAGTTCAGCGTTCTTCCATTTGAACTACGGAGCCAGTGTTGCGATTGTTAGGAAGGGGTGATGTACGGCCGTGCGACATGTGACATTCCTCCCTTGAAAGAAGGACAACCTGGTACGTTGAAGATGCAGGTTCCTGCTGCCCACCAATGTGGGACTATCCAAGACTCGCCATGACACGTATTGGGTAACCCGTTGATATTGTAGTAACCATCGCCAAGCACTGTTCGAAAAATAATGCTCATCCGGGATTCCAAACGGGGTCTCTGTGACTATAGTGCAGTGTTCTTCCATTTGAACTACCGAGCCAGTATTGCGGTTGTTACGAAGGGGTGATGTACGGCTGTGGGACACGTGACATTCCCGCTTGAAAGAAGGACGACCTTGTCCATTGAAGATGCAGGTTCCTGCGGCCCACCAATGTGGGACTATCCAAGCCTCACCATGACACGTATTGGGTAACATGTTGCCATTGTAACCATCGCCAAACACTGTTCGAAAAATAATGTTCGTCCGGGATTCAAACCGGGGTCTCTGTGACTATAATGCAGCATTCTTCCATTTGAACTACCGAGCGAGTGTTGTGATTGTTACGAAGGGGTGAAGTACGGCCGTGCGACACGTGACATCCAACATGATATTCATAAAATCTCAGACCCTGACCTGATATTTCCAAAATATGTTACCCAATACATCTCAAGACAAAAAATACAGTCGGACTTCCTTTTTTTATTTATCAACACTCTACTCATAAACATCAATAATGATAATTATTATATGCATGCACAGCCATCCTTGTTCATATCTCCCCTTGTTGGCTGGGTAACCACATTTTCCATTGAATTTTTAACCATTTATCTATTTAACAAATATCTTCTGGATTGTAACCCCAGTTGTTATTTTCATGGCTGACACACGCTAGCAAGTATTTTCTGAAAGGTCATCTGAAAAATAAATATGCAATGGATTTTCTAGATTAGAAAAATTCTTTGGATAATCAGTAGAACAAAATATCCTTATCAATATATTTTGTAGAGACTTACATGGCATTCACACCCGAAAAAATACCTGACTGCACACTTGAAGCAAAAATGATACTAAAATTTACAACCACAGTATCTTTGACAATGTTCAAGAACAGTCATGCAGTGGACTGTAACTTGCTGATCACTTTGTCAAGAGAGAAACAATCTGCCATCTGCAACTCTGAGGGATAATTCCAGCTGTTCTTTAGTTCACTTATCTTTGCTAATTTTGTCAGTGAATATTGTATCAGCTACAAACATCAACAATATCAATAGTGGTTGACATTCGCAATTTAGAATCATTGTTGAGAATGAAGTCTTCCAGATGATATTTTCACATTAGCTAAGCTACAAGCATTCAATATTCGTTGACCTACTAATCTATGTAAGCAAAGCCAGTGTTACGATGTTGGAAGTGATATATTATTGTAAAAGAAGTGAAAGAAGAACATGAAAAACTGAAAGAGCAGAATACAAGAGTAACCCTGCTGTGTGCACAGTTTGCAGATGTCGGTCCAGATCGAAAACACAGCAGCACTGAGACACCACATTGTGTTTTCTGCTGCTAACTCGGCATAAGCATGAGATAATGTACTATGCCAAGGATAGACTTTTCCCTAACAACTAGTCTCAATCAGTGGTAAATCATCCACTTGACATTGCAACTGCTGGTCAACAAAATAAATGCTATATTGATGAATGTAACATGAAAACAGAATATACTGCCAATAAAAAAACGAACTGCCTAAAAACATGCAAACAGGACATTCCATGGCAGCACAGTTTTGCAAAACACTATTCAGAAGAAGAGATAACTAAATAATTACCACAGCCAATCCAACATTATATTCTAAACTCTAATTACTTGTACATCAGCTCATTATCATTCATTGTTAGATGCAGTAGCCAGTGTTGTATGATTACATACAGCACTTCACTCATAGGATTGATGTTTCAGCCAATCCACTGGTTTTGTCCCTGGCCACTTTTATTGAGCCCTGATCAAGAGAGACACACTTTGGCTAGTTGTTGTTGAACCCTGATTGCTGAACCCTGATTGTTGAGCTCTGATAAAGATGGACACAAATTGGCTAATAATAACAATGATAATAACAGTAATAATTATAATGATAAAAATAAAATAAAAAAAATAAAATAAAAATAATAATAATAATAATAATAATAATAATAATAATAATAATAATAATAATAATAATAATAATAATAATAATAATAATAATAATAATAATAATAATAATAATAATAATAATAATAATAATAATAATAATAATAATAATAATAATAATAATAATAATGATAATAACAATAATGACAATGATAGTAATAATAATAATAAAACTTCTCAGAAAACTAGCACTTGAAAATTGGGATTGTTGAACATATCTTTTCCACTCTAAGTTTTGATTTTAACAACAATATGAAAGCATATAGTGTCATTATACATCCGAACAAATCCTATCAGTATTTACAATGTATCAAGTTTTAACTTTCGCTTGTGTTACCATAAATTGAATGTAGGAACCTTAACATCATATTTTCAATTAAATCTTATAAAAACCAAATCTTATGTATGCCTTACCAATATTCATCTCTTTTGTGATTGATTGAACCACTTGTTTATGAGCTGATTCCTTTGCACAATTGTTGCATTTTTCGTCTATACCTGACTCTAAATAGATCCATAATTGTACTCCTTACTGTATTTTTTCTCAAAATTTTACCACGTTTTTCTTTCAATTGTTCAATCATTGCTGCAATATTATGTAAGAATTAGTTCTCGCATTCACATATATAGGAATATCACAAACCTTTGGCAAATCGATTCAATACTCTCAAAGCTGACCACTTATCTTTTAGTTTTGGTAAATTATTTACAAATTTGTTGATCGAATTACAAGCACATAAAACGAATTTTCCATTTCTGGTCGAACAGTTATTTCCTACATACAAAAGACCATTAGAAACTAGTTTATTGAGTACTGAAACAAGTGCTTACCATACATTTCCCACGGTTTTGGTGAACTTTCCTTCTTTGTTTGTGGTAAAATAGACAGAAGATCGAATTTCAAATATCTCCTCTTGGTTTTGGAAGTTTTTCTTTTCACATTGAGTATGCATTCTAAGAATCAAAATTAAACTCGATTGTTACATATGGGAAATTTACAAATCTTGGCTTTTTGTACAGCAGTTTTGATACATATTTTGGTGCATTTTTTACATTTTTGTATATCTTTCTGTACAAAAATGATGTACAAAAGCTTTTTGCACATTTTTAGGAACATCTTTTTGATTTATCTCAAAATTTCATATCTACAACTACATAAAATACTAACTATCGTTACTTTTTGGAAACCATCTGTTAGCTTTATCACATTCGTAATTAATTCGAGCACCACTTGTGGTGCGGACAAACTTCCTCGTATAATTACGTTTAGTTGGTATTATGTCGCAGCTTTGACCAACAATATCATATGACAATAAGTTCTGATGATTTATTGCGAAATCAAGGCACAATGAGGTGAATATCAGCAAACACAGTTGTAGGAACATTGCTGTAGAGATTAAACATACAATGTGTAAGTCTCATCATGGTACAATTCATCGACTAAATCAACAATGGCACAATGATGTGACACTGAGAATAACAAAAACACGTCTGTATTATATGAAGGTGGACTGTGATCTCTAATATATTCATCTACCAAATCAGACTACAGTAAATATCATGAAATAGTCCACTCTTGGGAATTTGGTTCAAACCTGCAAGCAGCATACATGCTGCCAAAAAAAGGGCAGTACCCAAGTCGCCAGAAACACACTACAGCACTGGTAGATGATTCAAAAATGGTGTTTGTAGTGGTGGTAGTGCATGCAAGGCAGGCCATGTGATGAACAGCGACATGCCTGAAATTCTAGCCAAAAACACTGAGAATAACAAAAACATGTCTGTATTATATGAGAATGGATGATGATCATTCAATTATTCATCTACCGATTCCAGCTCCAGTAAATATAATGAAATGGTATAGTTCAACATAGTATTCTTAAAGCGGGCTTTCACAATGCTACTAGAGCAGACATCTAGTGTACAAAAATCAAACATTCTGAATAGCTGATGTAAACTAGACCCTTTGAGCTGAATGGCTCGTTGTTTGGCACCCTTTAGCTGAAGATTTTGCGATTGTGAAGCGGAAATGCAAGTCCTCAGTGGGAAATCGCAGACGCATACAATCTGCATAGAAGCCGAGCACCAGAGAAAGAGAAAACTGTATTGATAAGTCACTTTTTGGTTCATATTATTTCTCGGGGGTTTTATGCTGGGTTCTTAATGATCAAAAGCTTCATCCTGTGTTCAGCTCTATTTGAATAAAACATTTTGTTTCCAATCCACTTTGTAGAGTTCATTAGCGTTTTTATCAGCTTTTCCTATATATTTTAGCTAGCTATAATTTTAGAATTTCTAGGTACTTTGGAGTTCAACAGTTGTCATTATTAATTATGTATAGTTTATATTTTCTTCGAGAATATTTGGAATTTTAGTTATAGAGTTTGAAGAATAAAAGTAGAGGAAAGGTTGCTCCCTACACCTTTTTTAATTATTATTTGTTGAAGTACAAAAACACATACTGAAACAAAGGGGTTGGTATCGCTGAAAGAGGAGTAAACCAATATTAAGGCAGTCCAGGAGTGAAGTCCAACAAAACCTGCAGCAAACCTAGTGCAAGAGTGGAGCAGTATTAAAATTTGCTCCTCACTTGATTTAAAGTGGAGCAAACGAGGCACAAATATTGCCGATTTAGTCCACTGTTTTAATCCTGATAGGGGTAGTATTAAATCAGTAGTAAGTTCTATTTAGTGTCTGTAATAATGGTGGCATGAAATTGATGTTGTTTTTTGAGAATTCATCCCTATTTTGCTGATCGAACAAATCCTTTTGAACAATTTTTTTCAATTAAAGATTTTAATTATTTTGTCATTACAATATACTTACCACTTTGAGGCCTTTTCGCCTCACTTCCAACTGATGAATATTCGGATCTCGACAATTAGGATCCTCCTCAAAAACATCAGAAATCTTTGCCAAGTTCTCTTTTTTGATCCATTTGAGACTGCATCAGTTTTCTTATTTTCCAGACTTTGAATATTTTGGGCGATGCATTCAACCGATAAAAACGTTTCTTCAGTACAAAAATTTGACTACCATTTATCAGAACATAACACACTGACACTACTACAGCTACACTACTTTTGTTTTGTATGTTTTAATGCATAATTATTGTATGTATAGTACTCAGGCTGGTTCCCACAATATTTCACGCCAGGCGCATTGGCGAGTGAATTATAAATACAAATATGTCTAGTTTAGTCCAAGAGTGCCTAGTAGAGAATTTCTTCTCTTTAGCAATACAAACCGCATAACAAACGAGGAGCAAAATAGGAGTGGAGCAAAGTCGACATAATCCTGGACTTGACAGTCATAATTTGCTCCACTGTGTAATACTGCTTCGAGTTTAGTCTGCTCCTCTTTCCCCAATACGGCCCAGTAAACCTATTTCTTTAGCATCACAGATTGTAAGAGTTTATTCCAGTAAACAACTGCGTTTGTGATGACAAAGACAACCATATCTGATGATTAAATGAAACCTTGATCTTCTATACAGATCATCTCCATCTTCAATAAAATCCTGAACAAAAAATTTTACAATATACAGAAGACACAACCATCCAGCACATGTGGGATAGAGATAAAAATGTATAGTTTGGATAATAGGCTCATGAATGCAAAATGTCACTGTTTCAGCACATAAATTATGTGATTATTGTTCCAATGCATTGAAAACAAAGCATAACAGCTTGACTCTAGTTTTCATCACAGTGTGAATTCCACTATATTGCTCCAAATTGTGTTGTTTCATGTTGTATCTTGTCATATTTCACTATATTGTATCATCATGTATCATATTGTATTGAATTATATTGTATTGTATTGTATTGTATTGTATTGTATTGTATTGTATTGTATTGTATTGTATTGTATTGTATTGTATTGTATTGTATTGTATTGTATTGTATTGTATTGTATTGTATTGTATTGTATTGTATTGTATTGTATTGTATTGTATTGTATTGTATTGTATTGTATTGTATTGTATTGTATTGTATTGTATTGTATTGTATTGTATTGTATTGTATTGTATTGTATTGTATTGTATTGTATTGTATTGTATTGTATTGTATTGTATTGTATTGTATTGTATTGTATTGTATTGTATTGTATTGTATTGTATTGTATTGTATTGTATTGTATTGTATTGTATTGTATTGTATTGTATTGTATTGTATTGTATTGTATTGTATTGTATTGTATTGTATTGTATTGTATGTATTGTATTGTATTGTATTGTATTGTATTGTATTGTATTGTATTGTATTGTATTGTATTGTATTGTATTGTATTGTATTGTATTGTATTGTATTGTATTGTATTGTATTGTATTGTATTGTATTGTAAACGAAATTCTCGAAATTTGTGTGTTGAAAATTTCAACAAGCATGGAGGCTTGTCTTTTGTTGCAGCTGGAATATAAAACATTTTCAATACTTCCCACTCTGGACCTTGCGAAGACTTATCAGTTTATCAGAGGTCTTCTCAGCAAAAATGTGATCAAAAGGTCTGATATTTTAAGAGTAGACAAATGCTGAAGATAAACCCATTTGAGGTAGTGAATTGGGAATGTGTTCATCGAAAACTTTGTAATTTTTGGCTGCTGTTGGAGAGGAATCATTTGATTGTTGGAATCTGGCCATTGTATCTGGACCAAGTTTCTCGATTCCAACTTTGTGTGCCATTCTTCACATGTACAAGATTCGAACAAAAGCATTGATGTTTCCTTGGTCAATAGTTAGGAAGCCTATCCTTTGTTGAGGAGCCCAGGATGGATCACACCCAACTGCGCATTGGAAAGTCCCTGGAGAGCTTCAAAGTATCCCATAGGGTAATGGAGCTTCTAATGAACATCATCACAATGCTCTGAATTATGTGATGCGCTATCTAGTTTTACACTATTTTTAAGTAGCTGAAATTTTTTATAAGCAAATCCTCCTTTTTATACCACATTTAGGCAAACTTTAGTGTGAATATGACCAGTCAAAAGATAATTGTAAGTTGCATGCGTAGACAACAGTGCTTGGAATTTTGAGAAAGATCACCTCATCAAGTTTTAGTTCAGATATTGAGGTTGAATACATAGTTTACATTACTTTCGAATGTCTGCAACAGGTAAACAATATCTTCAGAATGTAAATCTTTGGGATCAATGATTTCGTCCACTTGTATGAAGCGTGCACTGTTATTTGATGGCTGCAAAATGCAAGAATTTTTATTGACTGATGATTGCTCACAGAATTCCGTCCCTAGCAAAATAAATGGCACATGAATTTTGCCATCGTTTGTCATAATGTTTAAGTCTTCTCTAATCCACTTATATAGTTGAAAAAGATGAAATATTTGATTAAATTGACAGGTTGGCTGTTTGGGTACTATTTTGAATATTGGCAGTTTTTGATCTTGTTGTTCATCGAAAAGTATGGTGATGGCTTGTTGTGATGCTTTATTAAAAAGCATGACTGAATTCTTCTCGTGCTCTAAAAATTTCATGTAGAATTTGAAGGCTGGTTCATCAGTTGTATTTTTTCCAAATGGGCACATGTCATTTGTGTATTCATTGTAGGATTGGCGTTTGCACAATAAGACTTTCTTGGGGTCTCTATAAATCGCCAAATAATAGAAATATCTTTCGTCTAAATCCAATTTTGGAAATGGTACCCGTTCTATAAAAATTAATGTTCTGATTTCAAAGGAGATTTGAGTTAGATTTACCTGTAGATAGAACTGGTAGGATACTATACAACAACAATAGATGAAATTTACACATATCGCATTCAGGAAAAAAACTTTAAGTATTGGATTTTTGCAGAATAAATTGTGAAATGTGTTGTCAAAATATGAAAGACTCCTATATGCGATTAGTTTGCATAATGATGTAACCATAGACACAAATATGAGCCTTAGAAGCTCGTTGTGCATTGAAATTCAAGTATAAATGCCATAAAGATTAATCTGAAGAAGTTGAAGGGGATTTGAGTCAACTTTACCTGTATATAGAACCGGCAGGATAGTAAATAACAACAATAGATAATATTTGGACATTTTTCATCCAGTAACGAAAATTCAAAATTGGAATTGTGTAGCACAAACATCAAACTGCAGCTGAAAATTAAAAGACTCATATATGGTTTTAGTATATAATGATGCAACCATGGACACTAATATAACACATAAAAGCTCCATGTGCATTGAAATCATCCTTATCTGAAAATAAAACTAGGACAACAAATATTAATTTAGTTTCCTGGTTATAAATTTTTATTTTTTTGAATCTCCCTGGATTCAACATAAAGTTTGATATATTGAATTGCCTGGGCAGTAATAATGAGAAAAAACCTCTAGAAGAAAAATTGCAGATCAGCCTTTGGAACTTTGTGGGTCAAAATCATGTGCCCTTTACACAAGTTTACGAATGTATGGTATGGGTCATCGCAATGTCTTACTTTCAAAGCCACATGTTCAGCCTGTTGATAGAATATTAGCAGGAAAACCAATTCTAATTAGAATTGGAAGGAACATTTTGCAGAAGTTCCTATTACTCAGTCAGGATTTCTTTCCGCACTCATTCAACTTACGTTCAAAGTTTGAAAATATTTTGGTATGGGTCAAAATTTATTGACTTGCAGAAACTCTAATGTCCATTTTTGGTTATTTGTTATAAATCATTGTTTCTTTCTGAAATGCGGCCTAAGAAATTAGTTGTCAATTGTTGATGTGACTGAAATGTGAACTCTGCCCACAGATGTGAATAGTGGATTGGTGTATGGAATGTGGGCATGGATGGCAGATTCAGATCCTTACATAATTGATTTTTCAGATGTGATTGGGGGTCTTAACAGCATATGTAGATGGCAAACACAGGATCCAAAATTTTTGCATCAGATTCTGGTTGAATGATGGATTTTCCACATCTGAATCTGCATTTTCTGTGGATTTTAGTGTCTGAATTAAACATTGAAGTAAAAAAGCCCCCATGCATATAAGTGTTTCAGACTCTATCATCCTCCAAAACCTGCTGGAAATTTGAAGGTTTTAATCCACAGTTAACAAGTAAATGTGGAATCCGAGTTTTAGTTATAGTATATAATTCAACTTATTTTATATTGTTCAAATTAGAGGCTCAAAATCATTTCATGTGTTTATGCGTAAACAAAAAGAATATTTCAAATATCCCAAAGTATGAACTAATTAGTCATCATGTAGAAATATAATCTACTTACACGATGTATGAAAAGTGTGCAGAAACTTTGTCACCAAATCATGATATGTCAGTTTTTGAAAAAAAGCTAACCTGGTTTTTCCCTGAGTTAATATGATTTCTCCTGACACCCTGTGACATAGACCAGTCCTCCATGCTTGGAGCCTCCCTGCTTGGAGCCGCTTCTTTATGCTTCATTTATAGTCACTTTTGTATTTAAAAGTTGAAGCAAGTAAATTGGTTGAAAATTGGCCTAGTGGCAGTATTTGGCCCCCTCAATTACCAAGCCCAGGGCTCGGGGTAACTCTTTCGTCACCTTGAAATATATTTTTTTCTGATGTTGTATTAGTATTCTCCATATTCTGGCAAGTCAAATGAGATCAAAAACTCAGTGTAAGGTCTAAAAAAATTACTCATTAGTGCACTTTACATTATGTTGGGTAATTTTGCCTAGTGATTATCACACTTGAATAGTTTTTGACATCAGGTTCGTCTTCTTCTCATTTACCCAATTGGAATGATGTATGACACAATTTGATTTGGATCATTTTGAACGTTTTTGGATTTTTTGACGTCAGCAATTGTGTGCATCAATCTTGACATTTGAACCCTAAAAACGTTAATCGACCATAAATCCGTCATCAGTGCCCCAACTTAGATATTCAAAAAATATTGTGGTAAAGCTCGTTGAGCAATATCTTTTACATAATGGAATGCTTTTTAATTGTCTCTCTTACTGTACACGTGCATGGAGGTTCTGAGTGCAAAAATTTACACATTTTGATAACTCTGTGAATTTTAACAGTATATTTGTTGAAGCTATAGATTTTAGTACACCGAACTTTTCAAAAACATCTTTTCATGCACCCAGAGTGTAAACTGTAAACTACTGTTAGCATCCAAAAACTGAAATTTTCGAAATATTGCCTCACTGTAACTCTTGTACTGTAATTTCAATCGATATGAAACAGGCATCTAAAGTCTTGTCTTAAAAAGGTCTACATTGGATCAAAAAACCAAATTTGTATCCTTAAACTCTTTACGCCATCTGTTGGGCAATTTAAACTCCATTTACACTAACTGTTGAACTTTACACTGTGAATCAGGTTACCATCCACTGAGTTTCTTAGGCTCATCAAAATAAAAATACAACATCGCCCCTAAGATTGATAGCAAAACAACTTAAAGCATGGTGTAAAGTAGCCCAATCCAAGAATCATAGTTTTCTGCTTGTACATGTCAGAGTTTGAATGTGTCTCTTAGAAGGGTGTCACTGATCGGCGGAATCCGCATGCAGATGCAGATGGCAGATATGGTCTCATCAGTGGATGCCGATATTGTCTTTTTTTGCAGATATATATGTCTAATCAGGGGATGCGGAATCGGCTTTTTCCATGTCTAATCAGCAGATATGTTTTGCGGATTGTGCATATTTTGTCATCAACTCTCAAATATTTTGTCATAGCGGTCAACCTTTTCGGCCAATATGCACATCTAATTGGCGGATATCCTGCTGTATGGCGGAGAAAGATCCCCCATCCACACAATGTCTAATTGGCGGATATGTAAAGCCGATATGAGGATATTCTAAGTAGAAATTCAAGGATGAAAAACCCATCTCAATGCAGATTCATATGCATTATGTAATTTATGTAAACGCTTGAATGTTTATTGGTATGTGTTTTTATCTGAATGCTCAAATGTTTATCGGTAGGTCTATTTATCTGAAGGCTCAAATGTTTATCAATATCTAATTTACATTGTATTTGTATATGGATGAAAAACAAAACAACAAACATGCACGATAACAATAACAAAATAAACAACGAAAATGACACATACATACAACATACAAAAACATAAAATTCAATATGTACAACAACAAATATATACAACAACAAATAAATACAACAACCAGTAACTAGATATGTACAACAAATTTGAAAGGAACAAAAATGTACAACAATGGGAGAAAAATTAAAATAATACAAATTACAATTTTATCACATAAATTTAAAGTAGACATTTTTGAGCAATAAAAAGTATGAGTAATAACAAAAAAATTACATGGCAAAATAAAAGGCCTATTGTAACAAACATTCACTTACATGTTTGTCAACATTTTCTGGATTGACTTCTGACAATTTCGGATACATGCGATCACAGAAGTAATAGGATGAGGTATCCATGTTGGGTCGTATTAGAATGCAGGAGATATGACTGTTATTGTGTAGGATTACCGAGCCTAGAGGGAATCTCTAAAAACATGTGTAAATTGAAAGTTAATTTATAGTCAGTTAGCTTAAGAAGGAAACACTAACTTTTTATTTATTACATTCCATGTCACGGGAAGATCGAATATATCCATGAATTGTGCATTCCACAAAAAAATTGGTGGCAACATGAGAGGTATCTGTTGCACCAATTCAGTTTGATCTATAGTCCGTGTACTGCTGCATCTTTGATCGCCCAATCTTTGTTTACATTGTTCATGGCATTTACCTAACTCTCGGCGTACAAATTTATCCATTTTGTCTTCTGTCTTCCTGTAAACTAGAAAATGTAAAACAGATTTTTTTGGTACCTTTCTTATTTCTACTTGTTGGGCATGTCAATTCGAGTTACAATTTCTTTGTTGCAGCAGTTACTATTCCTACAAGTCAATGTTTGGTACAGGTGGACCAGTGGCTTGATTAAATTGATGAAGAATTTGTCCACTGTACCAAAAGTATCTATTGATGTTATATTTCCCATGTTGAGGTATCTGTCGAATCCTAAAGAGCTGATGTTATGTAGATGCTTAGTCCACCACAAAATAGCTTCTTCGAAGCTGCCCACTAGGGCTAATTCCAGAGATGCTCAGAATTGAGAAAGTTCCCGAGGTATCTGAAAAGTGTTAATTAGAAACTCAAATGGGTTCACAGAATAAACTGTATAAATAAATATACCTGTTCTAAGAAATGGGGATTGAATTTAACATGCATGTAGAACATGGCAAAACATGAGTCCAATGTACATGTATTGTTGTTTGTACGTTTTGTTTTCGGGTTTGATGGTGAAAGGTGGTGGTGCCCATCAAAAATGTGTTATTCTGAAGCACGCGCTGCACTCCTAATATGGTTTTGGTTTTTGTTTTTTGAAATAGGTGGCCTTAAACACGTTTTCACAATCCTGATGGTAATAACCCCTGCAATTTTGAGATTGGCCCGAATGGCACGCAATCAACAACACTTTGCTTGCGCCATTACATCTGCAATTCGAGGTATCTGTTGATGTATCCTGTGTTGCAATGTTGCCTTCTAATACCAGTTCATCATCATTTATGTCATTGACAGCATCCTCATTTTTCTGTATAAATTTGTACAAAAGTAATTCATCCACGTATATCAGAAAATTTGGCAATCCCAATTTTAAAATATTTAAAAATTAAAAAAATTTCAATTACGGAACTCAACTTAAACTTTACTCCTGAAGCCAATTTTGACTGTTGGCATGGGGCAATGCTGTCCTAGCTTCTCAGTCACGGTTCCTACCCAAAAATTAAAAATTTTCAAAAACTTGAAATTTTTAAAAAAATTTGAGGAAAATTTTAAAAATTTAAATTTGTTCAAAATTCACTTTTTACATGCCTAACAACCATAAAAACACCAAACACACTCTTCAAAGGCATTTTCCTACACCTAGGAGCCCTAAAAAAGCATCTCCACCGATAATATTCACTGATTAGGGATGCAAAACTTGAATTGGAGGATATAATCAGCAGAGATCACTTTGCCTTAGTTCCTGAAGCCAATTTTGACTTTTGGACCGTGGGACTAGTACCCCAGCATCTCAGTCATGGTTCCTATCTGAAAGTTCAGAAAATTTTAAAAAATTTAAATTTTTAAAAAAATTTGAAGAAATATTTTAAAAATATAAATTTTCCAAAATTCACTTTTTCCATGCCCAGCAACCATACAAACACCAAAAACACTCTTAACTTAAATTTGTTTCTGCCAAACAATCTTGTATATTTTTTACGACTTCTAATAATTTTGAAAAGTGTATAAAATCGAAAGTACACAACAACACATAGGAAAATGATAAAACTAAAAAGATAAGTAAAAGGCCTTGCAAAAAGAAGACTGTCATGATATAATGCATATTAGGAGCAGGTATAACAATAAATGAAAAATGCTAATAGAGGGTAATAAAAGTACATTGTGCCAGGAAACTGGATTAATGTGTACAAAATTGTATAATGACCTGGTTGACATGAACATTGGAGTTTTACAGTACCTAATAATTCATTTTAATTGTTTTATTTGCGTCTTATTCCAATTTCTTACATTTCATGTTTACATTTGAAAAGTTGGGAAGCTCCATAGAAATGTTATTTTAAAATCTATTTTTGGGTATTTTGGGTATCAGTCATTAGAACATTATTCTTGCAGACACTTGCTATATTTAAAAACGTTTATAAGTCCTAAATCCCTACCTACGTCTTCATTTGTACCATTAAAAAAAATCATGGAATTTTTTTAGTTCCAACTGTGGAATTGTGCAATTATCAATGTTAATTGTCGACTGGAGGATCGAACAACTCAGTTTAACTATGATCTATGGCACTATGGAACTACGCCTAAACCGACATTAGTGGTAAGAAGAAATATTTTACACTAGTTTAATAATGGACTGCTTAAATTAATTGAATTTTAAAATTGTCAAATATTTAAAAAATTCTTGGCGTAAAACTGAACAATGCCAAATAAGTTGTGTTATAATTACCTCTTCTAACTCAGGCACGCTGTATTTGTTCCCAATCGATTCAAACTCTTGCGATGCAATTGGCATTGTTGGAGTAGGAGAGGCAATTTTTATTTGAGCATCTTTAAGCATAATTTTCAATATCCGGATTGTCGGGTTTGGGGAGGGACTATATCCTTCATCGATTATAAGGTTTCCTACTTCTTGGAGAGTCAATGTCCTGAATGATTATGTATTATAATTGTTTATGCAAAGCATAAAAAATATTAGTGGTATATACTTTTCTGAGTTTTCATTCGTGCATATTTCTTTTCTTTCAACCGAGGTATCTGTAGGCAAATTGACAACTTGTTGTGTTGGCATAGCAGGTGTGTCCACTGGAATGTCAAAGTTGTCATCATCATTCTCGAATTTGGTTGTGTTTTTCCCTGGTTTCACATCTTTGTAGTCATCCAATCTCGGTGCTTTGAGACCAGCCGGCTTTCGGCTTACTTTTCCTTTTCCTAGCTTCCGTAACGTTGTAATATTTTTTGTCGTTTTAACCTTTGTTTTAAGTACACAAGAAATATGAGTGGCCAGAACATGGTGACAATGAGGAAGACAGCAGGTGCATGTATATGGGTCCAACTGAACCGTGTACTTGCTTTCGTTGTCCTCAATGATGAATAGCTGAATATGTAAAACAGTTTGAATATTTTCAAACAGAAAAAATATTCTAATTAATTACTGCTTTGTCTAGCACAAGCATTACAAGTTTCTTGGCCACAAGGTACTGGGCTAGTCTCATTTCGGCATTTACATCCCCTAGTACATTGGGAGGTGGTTGTTCCATTCGCACTAGAGGTATCTGTGAAGCAACATTCCCATAACGAATGAATTCCAAAATGTTATCGAGATGCATGTTTTCTAGTTTTGGCATTTCTGAATCTGGATGTAAAGGAATGCGTGGCTTTGGAGTGAAATCACCCAATCCATATTTTGCCCAGTCGTATTCAATGAGGTAATACTCGTTTAAGTTGTAAAAAGTGAATGTGGCAATATCTAAAGGCATTTCTCGCCAGTTTGTCCAAGACTTGACGACATTGTTGAAACTTTTGCTGGCATTAGTGGTAATACCTGTATTGAAATACAAAGTTTAATTTACATAACAGACGTTTCACTTTCTGTACACTCACCAGAAAAGAGGGAAAACATTCCCAATGGTTTCAGTACCCAGCAACTGCTTCCATGAAATGCCTGGTCAAGGGAGGTAAAATAGTAGTCGGCGAACTTCAGTGGCCATTGTTTGCTGTAGGTGGTGGCCTTTTGCTCAGCCAATTCTGAGGTATCCGCTTTCAAAATACTGTACATTTGGCTGATAATGTCATTCTGTAATTCCATGGGTAAATTGAGCACTTGGCTGATGTGGCATTTAATGTCGTCAATTAAATGTCGCCAGCAGAAAATGTGAGTTAAGTTGGGTACCATTCTTTCAAAGTCTAATTCATGGTTGGTAATGAAAACAACTTGTGTTCTTCCTGTAGTAACGGCTTGAGGTAGCCATTGAAATACCCACTTTATGAACATTGAATGGGTTTCCAGAAATTCTTGTTCCTGCAATAAAACAGCTACCGGTATAATGTTTTCATCCAGGAGGCATCGGTGGCACATTACAAGGGCAGAAGCGTAAAAATCGCCCAGTTGAAACGTAATATCATATAGTAAGTCAATGGTTCGTTGGGGTATTCTATTATGCTTTCTTCTACAACTGTGTTAATCTCCTTGAACATGCATTTAACAGCCAAATCTTTCAAACTTGTGCCCAATTTGTGGATGAATTGGTTTGAGCTTTCATGCATGAATCGAAATAAGTTGAATATTGCATCTTGGGTGGGATGCAACTTTTGCTGTATTTCTCACCATCGAAAGTTTTCCACCTGAAAAAAAATTGCTAAATGAATAAACAATTAATTTTTTGAGTATTATGTTCAAAAAGTATGAATAAAGCCGTAAAATAGTAAAAGAGAACTTAAAAGTTATGTTTAGACCTTAAAGTTTTTGTTTACAAAATCAAATATCAAAAGTAGCCATACTTGTCTGGTGTTTCATGGTTTCAAAACAGCTTCCAACCCTGCTGGAACATCTTGCTTAGCATTCAGCAACGAGGTATACGTCTCTTTCAGCCCTGTGCGATTGCTCGAAACAGCCAGTATTTTATCTCGCATTATCCACGCATTTTGTATAAATGGCTTGTCCAAAGTTGAATTTCTATGAGCTCATGGTTGGGCATATTTTTCATCACCAATGTTTTCCAGTCGAGGTATCTGTTGCGAGATTATCTGCGATGGAAGATGTGACTCGGGTGTTTTCTTCCAATTCAGATACTTTGTCGTATGCCATGAGGTATCTGTTTTAGCAACTACTCGTTATTTTTTCTGAAATTGATATTGATAAGTGCAAGGTATCCATCAAAAAAAGGGACTGAAAACAGAAATATTGAATGCGGTTAAAAAAACCATTTACAAATAGCTGTTTTTTTTCACTGTAAGGGAACAATAAGAACAAGATCAACAAATCTCCTTGAATAAGGGTTTTTGCTTTTCTGGTTTGGGTTTTTTGAATTTTTTGGTAAAATAAGAAGAATAAGAACAGTCTTTCTTAAGTTGGAAAATTAGACATTTCTGGGTGGGTTATTGGTTTTTTTTTGTTCATCTGCTTTTCCTTTGTACTTAATTTGGATAAACAACTATGAAATTGAAATAAAACCATCTTTAACCACAAAAACCCATTATGAAGTGTAAAAACACTAAAAAGCCAAAATACACAATTTTGAAATATGTTATTTCCCACCAAGACACACAATAAAAAAACTTACTACTTCTCGAATTCTACTAATGTGGGTGCTCTAAATATTTCGTTCAACAAAATGGTGGGTAAATTTAGCCAGTGCCTGTTTAAGCGAAGCGAAATATACAATTTGTGTGCATTCGGGTAAATCTATACAAAGTAATTGAAGCGCAGCCCCTAAATAAAATTGTTTGGAATTCAAATGTTACAGTAACCATTTCTTGTATAAGCAATTTTATTTGAGTAACAACACTACCTTGCGCGCATGTATATGTACAGGTTAAGATGCAATGTATATATGGAATGTGACATACAAAATTCAAGTTTTGTTCATGAGAAGTTGGTGAATAAAAAAGCTGTTTGAACAGTGATGTTGGTTCCGTTTCTGCAAATAAACCCACTGGAATATGAAGTTTACTGTATGTACCTAAATTCTTCATCCCTTATTCACATACTTTTTTTACTCTTTCAACAACTGTCTTATCGCCCCCAAATCTAAGGTTTGTTTGTTTTTTAGGTCTGCTCGACGTGGAATTGAACTGAATATTGGAAAGCGTGAGTTTTAGCAGTGTTCAATCGCCCGTCAATGTAAATAATTGTGATTTAGACCAAAAATTTCGCCTAAAAGAGAATTTTTTATTGGAATACAGATACCTTAGGTAATTATGATACTGTTATGTAACAATTGGTTTACAACTAATTGTCATTTATGCTTTTATTCAAGTAACCTTCCCCTAGTTTCTTGAATTGAAAGTTTGATGGCTATGAAAACAAGTGAACCAGGACCACTTCAAGTAAATTTACTCATTTACATCATTTATTCTGTTTCAAATGTCTGATATTATTATGAGTTGAGACTTCTGATGAGGATGATGAACAGACTTCTGATGACGATGATGAGGATTTATTCAAATTTCAGACACCTCCACCTCTAACAGAGGAATCAAAGGATGTTCGACGAATGGCCCCAGAAACAACACAATATGACCTCAATGGCACCAAGTATTCATTCGATTATCCCGCAAGTTGTGCGACTCAAGGATTTAAAACAATAGAAGAACTCAAAAACATTAAATGCGAAGCAGCCGCGTAAGATATTCACAAATTCAAAGACTAACTTTGAAGTCTCCCCTGAAACAGAAAAGTTACCAACAATGACCAAAAACCATTTGCTCTTGTTTTTTGCTTTAAAAATAATTAATTGGGTGTGTGTTGGGTGTGTATGTAAGCTTAATAATTTACTTTCAGGTACAATATGCGGAATGAGTACATCAAAACAATGAAGTACTGTCTCCATCTCCAAACCACAGAAAACAACAACATGCTCTGTGAGAGCAGTAAAAATCTTAGTTGCATGGATTTTGTCATTGATCCATCGAATTTTATAACAGGAATGCTAAAATTTGAAGGAATGCTGCCAAAATGTAAGCATTCAGCACTCTATTTGGGCTGTAGTTTTCGATAGTTTTTATTACTACTTTAGTCCTTCGTCATAACCATAAAATTGAACTAAGGTTGTTGGAAAAAGATGAAACTACTGACAACTGTATCAAAACTGATGCCTACTGCGAAGTGGTGCTTTTGAACATGACAGATACCGCAGTAAATAGATTGATTTTCCATTTGCGCAATCTCCAAGGATTCACCAAACCCAAAGACAATGTGCAAATGTGGTACGGAGGGAGAGACGAAACAGAAATAGAGACAAACAATGATGATGATAATGATGATGCAGATTACAATGAAATTTCGGTCATTGCCCTAGAACATTTCTTCCGAAAAATGTGGTTGATCTGGTAACACAAAGACAACATTTTCTGGAAAGGTGATGAGATGGTGTTGCTTAGGTATTGTGAAATAAATAAGCAAGTTCTCATTAAAACTAAGAATTCATACTATAGTCATTGTGGCTACATTTAGAATATCAAATGTATTTGAACACAATCAAGCATCTATCAAAGGTAGATTCGAACAGTGCAATGTGGCTGTTGAGGAGAAAACAAGTCAAAACTGGAACTACATACATTCATCAGCAGTCTGGGATGCCCATTCGAGCATTAAACGAAACTTCGTCCAAATAAGTGAACCCATTCGTGATTTGTTGATACGGGGCAGATTCCGGCATATGGATACCTCATACATAGACCAGTTTGAGGATAGACCTGACCTGTTGTCTCTATGCTCTCTCAACCCTTCCCAAATGCAGGCCATTCGTTTATCAGAAAAGAACTACATTTCCATTATTCAAGTAAGATATTATCAAAATTAAAAGGTTTTTAAACAACGTACAGCAGAAATATGTTTTCATTGATCAGGGTCCACCAGGGACACGAAAAACGTCAAGCACCGTGGAAAGTTTTCAAGTATAAAAGAATAATAGGTAATGTACATGCAAATCAATAATGTTGCTTTGCTTGAGGGCCAAGAATCTGATATTGTAATATCATTGGTTGCGGGACAGCGTCAACCTATAATATACTTGGCCCCCAAATTTCATGTCCCCCCCTAGAGCCTAAATGGTAAGAGCTAGAACCTTCGGGTTTTTTGCATAATATCGAGCATAGGGGCAAACTATGGGGTGCCTTTTGTCATTTCGCCTCTATCTGCAAGTGGTGCTCGGTGGGGCCCCAAAAACAGGTAAAAAACGCACTTTTTAAGGTCCCCCAGTTCCACCATGCCCAGCAATCGGTGTGCCATACCCAACCTCCATACTTCGGCCTAAGCATCTTGGGGGTGTAATCTCAAATGCGAATTTTTCTTTTTTTGAAATATGGCCTCAATTCAATTATATGGTTGTCCAAAGTCCCGGAAAACGCCAAATTCCCCAATTTTGTTATATAATACTTATGAGTTCAAAAAAATAATTTTTTGCAGCATAATGCACTACCAATTTTTTGCAGTTTCAAATATACCTGTAGCCTTATTGGGACTTTTGAGCTGCAAGAGTTTCCGACTATTGGGAATTTGATGGACACAGTCACTTTACACAAAAAATTATCCCAGGTGTAAACAAGCATATTTTCGTGATTTTTCAGTGGAGGGAGTTTTCGACTTCGGGGAATTCAATAGACATCCTCACTTTACACAACAAAATTATCCACAGTGTAAACAAGCGTACTGCCGTAATTTTCATGTGGAGGGGATTTTCGACCACGAGGAATTCAATGAATGTGATCACTTTACACAAAAACTTATCCTGGTTGTAAACAAACGTATTTTCATGATTTCCCCGTGGGCGGGGTTTTTGATCACCGAGAATTTGATGAATGCGATCATCTTACAAAAACAACTATCGTGGGTGTAAACAATCGTATTTTCGTGATTTTTATGGAAGGGGTTTTCGACTGCGGGGAATTAAATGGATGTGTCACTTTACACAAAAAGATCATTCCAGATTTAACCAAGCCTGTTTTCCTGAGTTTTTTTGTGGGAGGGGTTTTCGACCACTGGGAATTTAATTAAAGTGATCACTTTACACACTAATTCATATTGAGTGTAAACAAATGTATTTCTGCGATTTTTTAGGGAAGTTGTTTCTGACCATGGGAAATTCAATGAACAGAGTCAGTTTACACGAAAAAAGTCATTTGTGCAAACAAAAGCATTTCTGTGATTTTTTGGGTTGAAGGATTCTAAAACATTAGGAATTCAATAGATATGGTTTTCTTTCAGTATCTTTACAACGTTTTTTAAGTACTATGCAGTTTACACACCCTTTCCTTCTGCCAGAGGTGAGAATTTGTTGCTTGAAGTTTTTTTTATTGTTTTTTGGAGTGCAGATGACCAAATTCAAAACTTCAATGTGCTTCTATGAAAGTTTTCGTGCATGGTTGAGGCCCACTAAAAAGAGGTGAACTAGTTTATTGGAAAATGCCTGGATGGGGCAGAAAAAAGAAGAATATACTTGCTTTGACAGTTGCCATCATAAAAAAAGAAGTGGACTAGATTTTAGAGAACTTGGGTCAAAGTTGGAAAAAATTCACTTCCTTTATATTGGATTTTCATTCTTTCTCAAAAAAATTGTCTATGTCTGTGAAAAAGTATATTCTGCAGCTGAGTGCATCAACACACTTTCCAACCAATGTGCATCTCTGAAATTTTTAGGAGGGTACAGGCGTGGACCTTGGTGTTTTAGCGTTTTGTGAGACAAAAAATTCAAAAAAAGTTGACCAAAAAATTTTTTGCAGTTTCAAAGTTTTCCAGTTTCAAAACCCTTGTGGAAGTTTATACCCCTATGTCCCCCCTCACACATATTTGCTTCTAACTGTGTTAAACATTTTTACTGAATTTGGTGTCAACAAAAGGAATCAACTGAGGGAAAGTGGCACATAAAATCCCATTCAGCTTCTTTAGAAAAAAGATATACAGCACAAAGTCTTCTAGGAACTAAATCGATTGTGCAAGATACCTTTCATTCACTCATTTTATATAACATATCATATAGAATTCACTTACTAAGTTCTACTGATTACAAGCTACAAACAAATTTATTCTATTCTATTCAACTATTGAACAAAATAGCATCATTCACAGTTTTTGGATTTAAACTGAAATTTGCAGAAAGAGCGCTTTTGCGGGATTTCAAATGGAAAGCAATTTCACCCATCTTTGTCGCTCCAATCAGAGCCGGGGAGAACCGGATATGGGATTTGGCGCACACCCCTAATATATGCATGGCCGAATCCCATTTACAGATCGGTGCCCAATGACTGTAACCAAATCCCTGTTGCACTAAAGGGGTCTGAGCTCAAGCTCAAGGTAATCTTGAACAAAAAAGCCACTCGGTTTGATCTCAAGTTTGGTATAATTTGAATGTCATCGGGATCATAACGAGCTCAATGTCAAGATTATCCCCAGCTCAAGCTGTCAGGTTGCACTAAAATTTTCGCATAATTTTCTTATCTCCAAAGCAAATAATTATAAAAATTTCTGCAATTCCCAAACCTGAACTTAAACCTCAGTTTTAGTTAATCCTGAAGTGAGTATGATTTGTGCATTGGAAGAAAATAATTTGGACATTGGGAATAGCTTAAACTCAGGATCATCAATTTAATTCCGATGTTGAGATTATCCTCATGTTGGGTTAGTGCAACGAACCTCAGGTTCCTTTATAGTTCTGAAAATGACTATAATATGCCCCCTCACTATTTTTCAGCTAGTGTGAAAGGCAGGAGTTTTGAATTGGTTGGGAGTTAGAATCCCATCCGTCTACCATTTCTTTACACTTGAAGTCAGGTGCATATAATTTTCATATAGAAAAATTTTACTGTAGTTGATGCCAGTTGAAGGACAAAATGCATGATGCTGCAGAATATACTTTTTCACAGACATAGACATTTTTTTGAGAAAGAATGAAAATCCAATATAAAGGAAGTGAATTTTTTCCAACATTGACCCAAGTTCTCAAAAATCTAGTCCACTTCTTTTTCTATGATGGCAACTGTCAAAGCAAGTATATTCTCCTTTTTTCTGCCCCATCGGGGCATTATCTAATAAACTAGTACAATATTGTTCAATCAAATCCTTACTTCTCCATCAGATTCATCAAAAATTATAAGCAATTGAACATTGCCATCAGCCGGGCTCAATGCCTTTTATTCATCATAGGAAATGCTACAATATTCCCTTCATTGAAAGAGGGCCATACCTTTGTAAGCAAAGAACTGGACAATAATCCCTGACAAGAGAAATGGCCCAAATTAGTTGAGTGGTAATTTTACACTCGTTTTAAAGTCGTTTTAAATTTGGTACTGTTTGAGGATAGTTAGTACTTCAATTATTGGTGTATTGCCAATCAGTGCACAGTGAACGTAAATGGTATGTATTAACAATTACCTCACAAAGGGTTGTGGCCTTGCATCGAAGCTATTGAATCTAAAGAAAAACAATTGATTGTGCAAAGTGAGAAACTTAATAAACATAATGTAAACATTCTATTAACACCATACTGACAATTTACTTTTTTAGAAATTATGGCCTCAGCAAAAGCCATCACAATCAGCATTCACGAACACCTTATCACTGAATATCATATTGTTTGCCTTCCAACATTTGTCAAGGAAAAATGCACCATTTACATTACCCCCCCCCCCACAACTTATGTTGCTGGTTGGGGCGAAATTTTTGTTTCTAAAGTTCATCAATGCAAACACCAACTAATGCACGAATTTTTTCACCAAAAAGTACAAAAGTTCGATAACTTGCGTCGAGGTAAAGATTGGATCTGATTGTGTGAACATGCACATTTTGTTACCTTTATGTTATAGAAACTTTTTGGATGCCAATGTCGCAACAGGGAGCAAATCTTGCAAAATATAGAAATTGTCCATATTCGAAGACAAAGTCCATATTCCAAGCTACCTCACTTTATGGACAATTTGCACTATCCCAATCCCGAATATGCCGAAAAATTTTGACTTAAAGGTATACGTAACATAAAAGTATACATAAAAATATACCTCCAGTTTAGCCTTTTTGATAACCTGATACATGTTTACCTTTTTGTCAATTTTCAGTCCTCGATCCTCATCCTGTGCTAATTCATATGCACATGTACCACAATGTTTTTCAACTTTTGGTTGGGCCTTTGTTAAAACCACCTTACACCTTGTACGAAGTTTACCTCAAAAACAACATCACATTTATAAGTGAGGATGTGAAAAGGGCATAAATGTTTGAACTTGACGACAACCCGCAAATACAACCCGCGATAGGACTGGAGTTTGAAAAATGTGTAGGGATACCTCGTGCATGCATTACATCATTTGTTAACCGATTGGGCCTCCTAGAAAAAGAACAAGGATGTCAGGAAAGAAGCTATTGGTGCGACAGCAAGGTCACGCCATTAGTGATGTTAATTTTTTATAAATGTGTTTACAGTTTTTTACTGTCAGTATTCTGTCAGTTTCTGCAATCCTGCTGATGAATTGAGAGTTTTGATCAAAAGTTGAGAACAATATTTGCTTCCCAAAAAACAGGAATTATTCAAGAGTTGATTAAAAGTTCTACTGACAGAGTATGATCAATATTCATAAGTTGTTGGGGCATCCTATTCATTTGAAATTACAGACATTTTTATGAACTCTTTGTTTCAATAGAATCGTTAGAGAATGAATAGGATCTTAATTCTTTGGTTTTGTACATGTTTGCAGTTTTGTTTTGTACATATTCATTGTTTTGTTTTGTACGTATTTTGTATCAATAAAAAAAGGCGGCAGACACCAACATCCTACAGAAATCATGCTAGCGAATTCGGCTTCCTCATCCAAATTTGCATCACTTACTTAAAAATAAGAGAGATGAACAATAGATTTGCCGAGTTGATTTTTTTGGTGAATAATTTTAACATTTGCAAAGACATATGAAATACAAAATAGAACATACTAAAAGATTCGAAATTCATCAGTATTTTTCAATGTTTTAACAAAAATTTCCTTGTCTTCCTGTACATGGGATGTTTCAACAGTTTTCTCTACTTTATATACATGTGGCCGATAGAAATCGTTAGGTTTGAAATAACTAAACAGGCTTATTGAGGATTTAACGACTTTTCTATCCAAAAATGACCTTAAGGTGTCTGCCAACCTGGAGGTAGTTCAAACCTTTTGCAGTTTGACAAATCTCCAAATGCACTTAATCAATTTTAAAAATTTAGTTTTTTTTAAAATTTCAAAATTTCCAAAATGGATTAATTAACAAACAACTAAAAAACAATATCAACAAATACTAAAAATAACTTTCAAAAATTACAAAAATAGAACAGGCTAAACTTTGTTCCCAAAGATTTAATGACTGTTCTATCCTACTGCTAGGAAAGGCCAAGATGTATATATTTTCAACTTTCCTGTTGAAACATCAAAGTTAGCTGTTAACAAGCTATTTTAAAATTGAACAAAATTCGAGTCAGGAGTTTAATTGATATGCGCAGATTATATCGGCCCATTATATCCACCGATTAGGGACAGAAAAACACTAGTCGGTGGATATAAAAGGCAGATATGACAATTGAGGCAGTGGAATAATTAAAATATGAATTGTAACTCCTTTTTTGGTTATTTTGGTTATGTTATAGTTTCTCTTTTAACAGCCGGAATGTTTAATATCAATTAAATATCAATTTAATAATAATAACAGTTTTAAAAATTAAATTTAGTTTCAAATGTAGTACACAGAACTTTTTTTATAATGCATTTATTCTATTTGATCCCATAGTTGTGATGTTTCAACAGTTTTCTCTACTTTATATACATGTGGCCGATAGAACTCGTTAGGTTTGAAACAACTAAACAGGATTATCGACGATTTAACGACTTTTCTATCCAAAAATGACCTCAAATGGTCTACCAACCTGGAGGTTGTTCAAACCTTCTGCAGTTTGACATAATGCAAAAAGTACATTCATTCCATTTTGAACATTAAAAACAACATTTTTGAATAAAATGGATTTATTAAGAGCCAACAGTTGAAACTTTTTTATATCCCAGTGAAAAAAATAATGAAAAAACTAAAAATAAATTAGGAAAAATTACAAAAATAGGACTGGCTAAACTTTGTTCTCAAAGTTTTAACAACTGTCCTATCATGTATGTACAGGAAATGAACACCTATATATTTTCAACTTTCTTTTTGAGACATTAAAGTTACGGGTTAACAAGCTATTTTAACATTCAACAAAATTCGATACTTTTTGCATTCAACAAAATTCGATACTTTCTGCATATACCCAATTTAATATTTTGCACGAAAAAATTTCCCAATTGATAAAAAATTAAAATTAATTATTAATTTAACAATTAAAGATATTACAGTACGACATTCCAAAATTTGACATAATCCCAAGACATAAGTTTGACTGATATCGGCCGATTATATCTGCCAATTAGGGATGCAAAACCCTAATCCGCAAATAGAAAGGGCGGATATGACTATTGAAGTATAAATTATAACTCAGTTTTTAGTATTTAGCAGCTATGAGCTCCTATAAAAGCCCAAATGGGTCATATCAATCAAATAATAGTGGAAGTTTAAATTTTTAATTTAATTAGCAGGCTGGATGTTTGGATGTAAATGCTTTTATTCTATGTTATCCAATAGGTATGATATTTCAGTGCTTCTGTCATGTTCATATACATGTGAGACACACAGACTCATTAGGAATTCAACTAATAAAACAGGAACAGTGATTTAATGTCTGTTCTATTACTTGGTCGATAACGAGATTATCAAACCGATTTATCTGACCTGGCAGTTGTTCAATTCTTTTAAAGTTTAGGCTAACTTTTTTAATATGAATGCCATTGTACCATTTCATCCCGTAGATATAATGTTTCAACAGTTTTCTCATGTTTATATACATGTGCTTAATATGGCCTCATTAGGATTTGAACGAACCAAAGAGTTATTTAATATCAATGACTTAACAACTGTTCTATCAGTTTATTTTGTCGATTACGGCAATATTGAATTGCTTTATCTATCCTTGCACTTGTTCAATCCTTTTGCTGTTTAGGTTAAATTTTTTAATGGTTTCCATCGGATCCCATAGATGTGATGTTTCAACACTTTTCTCATCTTTACATGTTGCTGATATGGTTCATTAGGATTTGTACATACAAAACAGGATTATAGACGATTTAACGACTGTTCTATCACTTTGTCAATTATAATATCATTAATATGATATACCTAACCAGGCAGTAGTTCATCCAACCTGGCAGTAGTTCAATCCTTTTGCAGTTTAGGTATAATTTTGTGATAGACATGCTTTTATTCTGTGTTAACCCGTACATACAATGTTTCAACACTTCTCTCTTTTTATATACATGTGACAGATATAAAATCAATAGAATTTGAATAGACCAAATGGGAATATAAAATCATAGACTTAACTACTGTTCTATCAATTTGCCAATTTCAGCTATTGCCAATTATGGCAATCACGATAATGTTTCATGGTGGTTATTCAATACTTCTACTGGTTTTCCTAATTTTTTTATACACAAACATTTACAATGTGTCATACTGTACAAATGACATTTCGGGACTTTTGTCTTGTCTTGAAATTAAAAACCAATAAACTCCACTAATCATTAAAATTTACAATTTGATAATAGATAATGGTAAACCATTTCATAATAACTGTGAAAATTCTTAAAATACATCCAGCAACTGCTGGGTAAACATATACAGTTATTTGCATTAAAACCGGTTCATGATCCACATCCATACACTAAATGCAATAAAACCAGGTTTTGTTTGCTCAAATAAGAAATATATACCCATAAAGAAATTTTTTAATACACATTCTAATACACATTTTCTTTCTGCCATGCCATAGATATGATGTTTCAATGCTTTTCTCTTCTTTATGTACACATGCACAATAGACTTCATCATGAATTGAACCAACCGAATAGAAATCCCATAACTAAACAAGAATGCAACATCAAAGGCTTAACTACTTTTCTATTTGATGTTCAACATCGGACCGATGTTATCTGGTATTATTGAATTCAGGGTTGTTGTTCAATCGTTTTACAGTTTAGGTGAAACTTTTTATTAAACTTGCTTTTATTCTGTGTTAACCTGTACAGACGATGTTTCAACACCTTTGTTTTGTTTATATACTGTGAAAAATTAAAATAAATAGGATTTGAGCACACCAAACAGGAGAATAACATCAACGATTTAACAGCTGTTCTATCATCTGCCTATTTTGGCATTTGCCACTTATAAAATCTTGAAAAAATTTATCTGACCTAGCGGTTGTTCAACAATTTTACACTTTGCACTAAATTTTTTTTCAAGACATTTCATGACTTTTGCAAAGTCAATATAAGTTTATGTTTGCTCAAATAAGAGTAATAAATTTTTAGTTTTTAGATTACAGTCAACTATATTTTTGAATAAGAAGTGCATTTATTCTTTTTCTTGCAGTAGATATGATGTTACACATGTTTTTGCACCTTTATATACATGTGGCCGAAATTGCCACATTAGTATTTGAAAGTACAAAACAGGATTGTTGTCGATTTAATGACTGTTCTATCCAAAAATGAAATTGAATTGTTTTCCTAACCATTCCTGCATTGAAACCTGGAGGTTGTTCAAACGTTTTGCAGTTTAACAAACATCGAAATGCATTTATTGCATTTTAGACGTTTTTCAATAGACACGCTTCTATTCTGTGTTAACCTGTACATTTGATGTTTCAACACTTCCCTCTTGTTTATTTACATGTGAGGGAAAAAGCCTCATTAGGATATGAACAAACCAAGGAGGACAAAGAGGAATATAAAGTCATCGATTTAATGACTGTTCTACCATATATTGACGAACACAAACCCAAATCAACCTCATGGTTGTTCATTCCTTTTACACCTTTCACTAACTTCATTTTTATGCCAGCATTTATTCTATGTTCTCCCCAAGACATGGTGTTTAATTGCTTTACTCATGGTTCTGGTTTCAATTTCGGAAATGGTATCCCTGCTATAAAGATTAATATCATGATTTCCAGGAGTATTCAAGCTGGCTTTACCTGTAAATAATACTAGCAGAATAGTACACAACAACAATAGATGAAATTTAGACATATTGCATTCAGCAAAAAAACTTCAGTATTAGATTTTTGTAGAACTTCAGTTTGCATAATGACATAACCATGGACACAAATATGATCCTTTAAAGCTTTTTATGCATAAAAATCATCTTCATCTGAGAAGGAAACTAGGACAAGAAAATTAATTTAGTTTCATAGTTGTAAATTTTTTTTCAAACTCCCTGGATTCAACATACAGTTTGATATATTGAATGGTATGGCAGTAATCACTAGAAAAAATATCTAGAAGCATAATTGCAGATCAGCCTTTGGAACTTTGCTCCCTTGTCTGGAGTTTCCAAACATATTGCATAGGCGAGGTCTTATAGCAAAAGCCACATGTTCTGCCTGTTGATAGAATATTAGCAGGAAAACCAACTCTGATCAAAATGGGAAGGAACACTTCACTAAAGTTCTTATTGTTTAGTCTGGAATTATTAATGCACTCATTCCACTTACCATTGAAGTTTGAGAACATTTTAATATATGTCAAAATAAATTGAGTTGAAAAAACCATGTCAATTTATGGTCATGTGTTATTCATCTTTTTTCTTTTTAAAATACAGCCACGTTTAGTATCGCATCGCTTATATGTGAACTCTGCCCACAGATGTGAATAGTCGATTGATGTGTGTATAGAATGCACACAAATGCAAATGCAAATGCAAATGCATGCAAATGTAAATGCACACAAATGCAAATGAAAATGCACACAAATGCAAATGCAAAGGGAAATGCATGCAAATGCAAATGTATGCAAAAACAAGTAAGGGTCTTTGCATTCAACTCCAACAGGCATTTTCCTAGCAAAAGTTTTCAATGATGTGTGATAACAAATACGTAATACAATGGGCAAAAATTAAAATGTTAGAATTTTTTTATGATATTCTTCAGGTGTACTTTGATCAGACCATGTATCATTGCATGGAAACTGATACGGATAGCATTTATTTAGCCTTATCATGTGCAAACTTATTAGATGCAGTTAAGCCTGACCTGAAGGAGAAATACTTAAAAGATGTTTACCCACTTTGGTTTGTAACAAAAAATGATGACAAAAGAACCCCAGGATTACTAAAGGTTGAGTGGCAGGGCACAGCTATGTGTTGTCTGGCCGCAAAAACGTATATGGGCATTGGGGAAAGTGAAAAAAATAAGGTCTGTTGCAAAGGATTGATGAAAAAACTTAATAACCCAACTTTCGACCAATATTTGACTGTCCTTGAAACGAAGCATCCCCATAAGGGGGAAAATATTGGCTTCAGGATGCAGAAGGATCATAAAATGTGGACGTATGTCCAGAAGAAGCAAGGACTACCCTACTTGTACATTAAACGTAAAGTGTTAGATGACAGAATAACAACAGTTCCACTGGACTTATGACTATAATATTTTATTCATTTTTCCTTTTTTTCGTTTTATTTGTTTTTTTATTATATTATAGCATTTATTCATCTTTTTATTTTGCTTCTACAATGTAGAAGTCATTATTTTTTTTATTTTTCTTTTTATATTTATTTATCATTTTTATGTGTTTGTATTTCTCCATTTTTATGTGTTTGTATTTGTCTTGCTTCTGCTAAGCAGGAGTAGTGCTTCTACAGGGTACTAGGTGCTTGGTGAGGAGCCAATGACGGCCTAGGGTCAGGTAGAAGCCAGCAGTGCAATGGCGCTAGGTGCATGGTGAGAAAGCCAATGACGGCCTAGAGTTGGGCACTGCGAGTCATACAAATGTATGGCGGGTATATCCTGTAAAAAGGGGTATACTTGGCGTCACATATGTACCCGCCTCCACGTGGCTGATGCTGGGACTGACCCCAAAAAGGTCAGTGCTAAGGGGTACATAACAACTACTATAACATACATTCACACACAACAATGTAAAAACATTAACATTGAACATATAAGTAGCAGAATGAACTTTGAGCTATGTAGAAGCCATATGAATAAAAAAAAAACGGCTTAAGTAGTGGTTGAACAAATAAATGGCAAACAAAAAAATAAGCTAGTCTTTAGACTACGTGTTTATGGTGATCAAAAAAGAAAAGCATAGAAATGATGCTAATGTGCATCGTGGTTTGTTTTTTACATGTATTTCGGCTAAGGATCTAGAAAAATTTTTGAGGACGGGATGAATTTTAAAAAAAAAGTTGTTTATTGGTTGCTACATGGAAAAAGTGGTGCACTACGTGTACTTTTCTAGACCAAGTATGATGACGTACTTGGTCCAATTGAATAAAAAAACCAATTGTAAATAAAGAAAAAATTAGCCAACTGATGATGTCATACTTTGGGTTGAAACAATAAAAAGTTTCAGCTAGATTAGATTATGACGCAATGCGTGGACCAACATTTTCAGTGCTTTGGTCCACGAGTATTTCCCTGTGTATTATCGGCCTATCTTTAACACGTCTTGGTCCAAAAAATACCCCTAAGGGGGGGGGGGTCGCTTTACTACTACTCGTCTCTAAATTTTGGCCGAAAATACTATCAGGGATCTGAAACATAAATGAAAAGATTAAACAGCAGCAATTGCGGAAACTCTCCTTAGTGGTTTTGTATCCCCATGGAAAAAACAAAAATTTTCATTACTTTGGAATTTTCCCAATGTTATGTTATCCATACAATTTTACACCAACTTTGTTTTACAATGTTCAATACTGAAGAATTTTCTGTGCTAGAGTATGATCATTGATATGACTCATGAGTAATGAGATTATCAGCATTCTTTCCATATACTTTTGAATTTTTCAGACATTGCCATCAGTGCCTCGAGGCTCGCTGCCATTAATCCCAAAGATGGCATACTGTAGTTCACCTAATAATAAAGTATCTTTTCTGCTGCAAATAAGTCCATTAAATAACTGCAGTTTCAGTTACATCATTGTTTAACTTGATTTTCAGCAAAGTCATTTTGTAGAGGATGCAAAGAAAGTATAAAGAATAGGCATATAATTTAATTTTAAATGAATTTTAATGGATTTCATCCATCAAAAATGCAGAATTCAGAAAAAAAATTGGTGTCTACTTAGCAGGAGATGTTATGCAATATAAAACTACATTGGTTTTTTATAAGTAGCAAAAACTCAGAAAATTCAACTTCATAATATAAGCATACAGAATGATATAGCACGGATGTTTACAACAACATAGACTGTCAAATACTATCAATGGATCATTCAACAATGTGATTTTCAATTGAAAATGATTGATTCTAATAGATACCTGCAAAAAGTGTTCCAATAACACACGAATTTCAATCAAAAAAAATCCCAAATGAATTATATGTACTAGATTACTCAATTGGTGTCCTTGATAAATTGTTGTAGTGTGTTTCCGCGGATTTTATTCACTTTTGTCAAACCACGCATGAGGCCCGCAGGTAGCAAATGGAGTGAGCAACGTGGACCATCAACAGTCGTCTTACTGTAGTGCACGTCGGTACGCATGAGCTGGCTTTCTTTTTGTCTATTATTATTCGTGTATGTTTTTCTTATTGAACGTGTGCCCCGCTGGCCACTTTATATTTACTCGCCGCCTCCCCGCACGCACATATTTATTTGCTTTTCTTCCCAGTGCGGGGGAGTGATTCCTCTGTATTTTCTAGCCCCGTCTCGCTTGTAAGTAAGTGCTTTTTGATATTGTAAGATAAAACTAGAAAAGGTCTTTCCTTTCCGCTTTATATTTAATTAGGGAGATGATTAAGGAAACATCTTTTCCTTAATTGGTGGGGTAATTAGTGTTGGGTTTAAGTACAATTAATTAAGTTAATCGGGTAAGTGTGGGCGTGGGGAAACGTACATTAAGGACGAATCCTGGGATCCCAATCCTGCCTGAGACTCAAGGCCCCGACTTATTCCAAAATACAACAAAATGATGTTTTTTGGGCGAGCAATACTAGTGTTTTTCTGCTAGACAATCCACTCACACTAGTGGGCGCTTCTGTACACTAACGCCATCCCTACAAACATAATGACCTAACTCTTAGGGATGTTTCCAGCTAAAAATTTCACAGTAAGAACTCTATGTAAACGATTTTGATGATAATACTAATTTGTGTCACTTTTTTATTTGAAAGCATTTTATAAAAACAGACTGTAGTTCATGTTGTGCACTTATTTCGTTAGCTTAAAGAAGGATAATGGTTCGAGCCCCCACCATATGCCTTTTTTCTATTTCACTTCCACATCGTGTGACCAAATAATTCTTTTGATATGCAGCATCCAAACCAAAAATCCACTTTGGAAAATCTAGCTGATCAGTATGTGACTGTGGTCTGCTGAAACGACCTGATAGGCCAATTTTAATGCTTTGGCTTTGGAATGTGATTGTGGAAAGCAGTGATATTGGATTTTGCTTCACTCAATAGATGTAATTGTATAAGTTGCTTATGGACAAGCTGCAGATGCACATTTGGGCAAAAGTAAAATGTTCGTGACAACAAATCCACCTCAAAGATTTATCTTCAATGTTCAAGAGATGTTCTTTAGCATACAACAATTGTTCAATTGACTGAATATCAGACAGTTTTTCCATATATGTTTGATATGGTATTTTGTGTAAAAATCTGATCACTCTGTCTGCATAAAAATCCGAGAATTCTTTATCCGAATCACATCGAGTTGATCAGGAAGTATAAAAAGAAGCAGATCAATGGTGCTTTTGATTGAAATTCGATGCAGAGCAGTTGCTGGATACCGTTTGCAGTGATCTGATGTATGAAAATTTTTGATTTAGATCGGATCAAGTTGATTAGGAAGTAAGAAATTAATATGTCAGCAGTTGTTTTTGCTGAAATTCGATACAGAGCAATTGCTGGGTATTGTTTTTAGTGTGATCTGATGTCTGCAATTTTTTGATCTAGATCGGATCAAGTTGATCAGGAAGTATGAAAATTAGTAGATCAATGGTTGTTTTAGATGAAATTTGATGCAGAGAAGTTGCTGGACATGGTTTTCAGTGTGATCTGATGTCTGCAACTTTTTGATCTAGATCGAATAAAGTTGATCTGGAAGTACAAAAAGCAGCAGATCAATGGTTGTTTTTGATGAAATTCAATGCAGATCAGTGGCTGGGTATTATTTTCAGTGGGATCTGATGTCTGCAAATTTTTGATCCAGATCGAATAAAGTTGATCCGGAAATATAAAAAGCAGCAGATCAATAATTGTTTTCGATGAAATTCAATGCAGATCAGTTGCTGGGTATTATTTTCAGTGGGATCTGATGTCTGAAAATTTTTGATCCAGATCGAATAAAGTTGACCCGGAAGTATAAAAAGCAGCAGATCAAGTGTTGTTTTTGATCAAATTCAATGCAGATCGGTTGCTGGGTATTATTTTCAGTGGGATCTGATGTCTGCAAATTTTTGATCCAGATCGAATAAAGTTGATCCGGAAATATAAAAAGCAGCAGATCAATAATTGTTTTCGATGAAATTCAATGCAGATCAGTTGCTGGGCATTATTTTCAGTGGGATCTGATGTCTGCAAATTTTTGATCCAGATCGAATAAAGTTGACCCGGAAGTATAAAAAGCAGCAGATCAATGGTTGTTTTTGATCAAATTCAATGCAGATCAGTTGCTGGGTATTATTTTCAGTGGGATTTGATGTCTGCAAATTTTTGATCCAGATCGGATCAAGTTGATCAGGAAGTATGAAAATCAGCAGATCAATGGTTGTTTTAGATGAAATTCAATGCAGATCAGTTGCTGGGTATTATTTTCAGTGGGATCTGATGTCTGCAAATTTTTGATCCAGATCGAATAAAGTTGACCCGGAAGTATAAAAAGCAGCAGATCAATGGTTGTTTTTGATCAAATTCAATGCAGATCGGTTGCTGGGTATTATTTTCAGTGGGATCTGATGTCTGCAAATTTTTGATCCAGATCGAATAAAGTTGATCCATAAATATAAAAAGCAGCAGATCAATGGTTGTTTTCGATGAAATTTAATGCAGATCAGTTGCTGGGTATTATTTTCAGTGGGATCTGATGTCTGCAAATTTTTGATCCAGATTGAATAAAGTTGACCCGGAAGTATAAAAAGCAGCAGATCAATGGTTGTTTTTGATCAAATTCAATGCAGATCAGTTGCTGGGTATTATTTTCAGTGGGATCTGATGTCTGCAAATTTTTGGTCCAGATCGGATCAAGTTGATCAGGAAGTATGAAAATTAGTAGATCAATGGTTGTTTTAGATGAAATTTGATGCAGAGAAGTTGCTGGACATGGTTTTCAGTGTGATCTGATGTCTGCAACTTTTTGATCTAGATCGAATAAAGTTGATCTGGAAGTACAAAAAGCAGCAGATCAATGGTTGTTTTTGATGAAATTCAATGCAGATCAGTGGCTGGGTATTATTTTCAGTGGGATCTGATGTCTGCAAATTTTTGATCCAGATCGAATAAAGTTGATCCGGAAATATAAAAAGCAGCAGATCAATAATTGTTTTCGATGAAATTCAATGCAGATCAGTTGCTGGGTATTATTTTCAGTGGGATCTGATGTCTGAAAATTTTTGATCCAGATCGAATAAAGTTGACCCGGAAGTATAAAAAGCAGCAGATCAAGTGTTGTTTTTGATCAAATTCAATGCAGATCGGTTGCTGGGTATTATTTTCAGTGGGATCTGATGTCTGCAAATTTTTGATCCAGATCGAATAAAGTTGATCCGGAAATATAAAAAGCAGCAGATCAATAATTGTTTTCGATGAAATTCAATGCAGATCAGTTGCTGGGCATTATTTTCAGTGGGATCTGATGTCTGCAAATTTTTGATCCAGATCGAATAAAGTTGACCCGGAAGTATAAAAAGCAGCAGATCAATGGTTGTTTTTGATCAAATTCAATGCAGATCAGTTGCTGGGTATTATTTTCAGTGGGATTTGATGTCTGCAAATTTTTGATCCAGATCGGATCAAGTTGATCAGGAAGTATGAAAATCAGCAGATCAATGGTTGTTTTAGATGAAATTCAATGCAGATCAGTTGCTGGGTATTATTTTCAGTGGGATCTGATGTCTGCAAATTTTTGATCCAGATCGAATAAAGTTGACCCGGAAGTATAAAAAGCAGCAGATCAATGGTTGTTTTTGATCAAATTCAATGCAGATCGGTTGCTGGGTATTATTTTCAGTGGGATCTGATGTCTGCAAATTTTTGATCCAGATCGAATAAAGTTGATCCATAAATATAAAAAGCAGCAGATCAATGGTTGTTTTCGATGAAATTTAATGCAGATCAGTTGCTGGGTATTATTTTCAGTGGGATCTGATGTCTGCAAATTTTTGATCCAGATTGAATAAAGTTGACCCGGAAGTATAAAAAGCAGCAGATCAATGGTTGTTTTTGATCAAATTCAATGCAGATCAGTTGCTGGGTATTATTTTCAGTGGGATCTGATGTCTGCAAATTTTTGGTCCAGATCGGATCAAGTTGATCAGGAAGTATGAAAATCAGCAGATCAATGGTTGTTTTAGATGAAATTTGATGCAGAGGAGTTGCTGGACATGGTTTTCAGTGTGATCTGATGTCTGCAACTTTTTGATCTAGATCGAATAAAGTTGATCTGGAAGTACAAAAAGCAGCAGATCAATGGTTGATTTTGATGAAGATCAATGCAGATCAGTTGCTGGGTATTATTTTCAGTGGGATCTGATGTCTGCAAATTTTTGATCCAGATCGAATAAAGTTGATCCGGAAGTATAAAAAGCAGCAGATCAATGATTGTTCATGATGAAATTCAATGCAGATCAGTTGCTGGGTATTATTTTCAGTGTGATCTGACGTCTGCAAATTTTTGATCTAGATCGAATAAAGTTGATCAGGAAGTATAAAAACTAACACATCAATAGTTGTTTTTGATGAAATTTGATTGATTCAGAGCAGTTGATGGTTATTGTTTGCAGTGTGATCTGATGTCTGTAAATTTTTGATCTAGATCGAATAAAGTTGATCAGGGAGTATAAAAATTAGCAGGAAACGTGTGATTCTTTTCGACTTTAGACTTAAAAGCGGGGTTTTGGCAAGTCCCTCTAGACATCGCTTCACCCGATAAAATGACTTTCATCAGCTGACAAGGCTTTTTCCAATTCAAAGTTTTGCCTTTCGGTTTGAAAAACGCTCCCACCCAATTACAGAAACTGATGGAACAGATTCTACATCCATAAATCTGGAGAATCTGTCTCGTCTACCTCAATGATATAATAGTCTTTTTGCAACCATATAACAATCATCTAGAGCATATTACATTGATTTTTCAAGCTCTCTGTGATGTTATTCTAATGTTGTGACTCGATAAATGCAAATTCATACCAAAACGGGTAAAATTTTTCGGCCATCTGTTGAGCAAAAGGATATGAAATACAAAATAAAAGAAGAACATCTAGCAGCTTTTGATCAGATGAAAACAGCCTTAACTTTCACACCTTTTTTGCGACATCCCATCCATGATAAAAAAAAATCAAAATTCATTATTCAGACTGATGCTAGCAGGACTGCTATTGGTGCAATTTTGTATCAGGAAAATGAAAACGATCAGTGGGTAATCACATACAACAGTAGAGCCTTGTCCGATGTTGAAACTTGTTACAGTATGACTGAAAACAGGTGTCTCACTATTGTAGAAGCTTTTCGCTGGTATAGACACTATGTCTATGGTCAAAAGGTAATGGTCAGAACTGATTATGAACCTCTGCAATGGATTAAAGAAGAAAGACATCGAAATTCACGGCCTCAGAACATTGCTTGTTGTAGTGTGTTTCCGCCGATTTTGCTATATTTTGTTGTTTTTGTCGTTTCACGCATGAGGCCCGCAAGTGCCAAGTGGAGCGAGCAATGCGGACCATCAACAGCCGTCTTACTGTAGTGCATGTCGGTATGCATGTGTTGGCTCTCTCTCTCTCTCTGATGGTATGTAAAAAATTGTTTTTATATCATACGTTCAGCCTTGGTTTTTATATCGTACTCGCTGCCTCCCCGCACACTGATTTTCATTGTCTTTTCTCGGTAGTGCGTGGGAGTGAATCTTTGTGCTCTCGCCCAGCCCGGTTTTGTTAGTAAGTCTTTTTATTGCGTAAAGGTAAAATTTTAAGAAAGGTTTCCTTTCTTGCGTTTATTTCAATTTGGGAGACAAGTTAAGGAAGCATCTTTCCTTAATTTGTAGGGTAATTAGTGTCGGATTTAAGTACATTTACTCAACCTAATCGGGTAAGCATGGGCGTGGGAAATACATACATTAAGGACGAACCCTGGGATCCCACTCCTGCCTGACTCATCAAGCACTGACCTAGCATCAAAATACAACATGCTATAATACTTCAAGACTACAACTATCGCGTTAAATATAGAAAATGGAAAGAAGACACTTGTGCTGACTTTCTGTCACGAAACGAAACTCGTTCTAAACCGAAATTGATGTCTAAAGAAGAAGCGGTAGACGAAATATTTAGACCGACATTTTGTGAACAGAAGAAAATCGTTGAGGTCCTGATGACTAGATTGATGACTCGAAAAGAAGAAGAAAATGGCAAACTTCCTTCTCAGGACAACCTGCCTACAGTCGAAAATGATTTCCAACAACCGGAAAAACCTGCTCGAAACGTCCAAAGAAATTCGTGAAGCACAGAAGAATGATCCATATATTCTGAAACTTCTAAAAATTCTGAAGAAAAATTTTCTCTGCATTCCATACCAAAAATGAAATACTGTACAAAACTTCAACACAAGCTAATACAGCTTCGGCAATAGCAGTTCAGACTACTCTAATTGAAAGCAGTTTGTATCAATTTCATGGTGCGAAAATTTTGAGTCATCAGGGTCATTCCCACTATTGCGATAATCTGACAACATTTCTGGTGGCTGAAAATAGAAGAATCGATCGTTAAATGGATAAAAACGTGTAAAGTTTGTCAACAAACAACTTCTCAGTTGCTAAAACCACCTCTTCTTTTGCCGATTCAGCCGAAATATCCATTTCAAATTGTCACGACCAACATTGTAAATATTTCTCCTCTCCATGAGAAAAGGTCGTACTTCATAGTTTCTCAAGACTATTTCACCAAATGGGTAAGCACTCATTTGATCCTGGATCAGAAAGCAGCCAAACATCATCAGAAGTTTCGTAAATAATGCAATTTTGGTTTGTTGAGAGTGGCCCAAGCAGCCACCTCAACTACGAATTGTTGCAAAAAAAAAGAGAGCGCCTTTCTTGCTGCTTGGTTGGCGCAGTTGGTTAGAGCGTGCGGACGGTAGCCACAAGGTCCTGGGTTCAAGTCCCAGACCAAGCTCAACTTTTACTGAAGCCCCGAGTAGCGGGAAAAGGTTGCCTCAACACTGATGGCCCTTGACGGTCCGTCAAACTCGACGGTGGAGGGATGTTGAGAGTGGCCAAAGCAGCCACCTCAACTACGGATTGTTGCATAAAGAGAACACCTTTCCTGTTGCTGGGTTGGCTCAGTTGATTAGAGCATGCGGACGGTAGCTGCAAGGTCCTGGGTTCAAGTCCCAGACGGAGCCTAACTTTTACTGAAGCCCCGAGTAGCAGGAAAAGGTTGCCTCAACAGGTTCACAGAAACTCAAAATACCTGCTATCAGACAAGGGTGCAGGTTTCACCTCGAATTTGATGAAATATATCAGGAATCTCTTGAAAGTCAGAAAAATCAACACTACTGCATATTACCCACAATGTAACAGCATGGTCGAAGGATTTAATCAAACGTTGATTTCACAATGAAAGAAATTCACGGCCAATGATCCCGATAACTTGGAAAGATATTTGCCTTTTGCCACATTTATAATGCTCTACCTCACACAGCTACTCACTTTTCTCCCTTTCATGTTTTGCCAGGGTACAAACTCAGAATCACTATTGATTTCGATTGCACAAAAAAATCTAACGTTTCTGCTGAACTACAATGCCTATCAACATATCCTCACTCAGGCACAACTAATGTTGTAAAGTAAAAATTTGGAAAATTTGAAAAATGCTGCAAAATCGAATAAACGTTTTACAGAAAAGAAAAAAAAAGAATATTAACAATCTAGTGCTGCTAATTAACAGTGAAAAATGGACAAGAATCGATAAAGACTTCATTGGACATTTCGTAGTTATGCAAAACTCCAACATTTAGGGAAACGTTATTACAATAAATATTAAACTTCATTTATACACTTTGGAAAACTTTGAAATTTCGAAAATTCTTATATTTTAATACATAATTTTGAGAATTTTAGAATTTCACAAAATCTTTGAAAAACTCAGGATTCGAAATTTTGAAACATTTGGACATTTCATTTAATTTTGGAAAAAATCTATGAAAATTTAAAATTGAAAAAAAAAATTTAAACTGTAGAAAAATTGGATGTTTTAAACAATATTCGGAAAAACTCATTTTAAAATATTTTAAGTTTTTGGAATGTAGGATAATTTTCAAAATTTTTGAAGGGAAAATTTTGCATTCAAAAGATCGAACTCTTCAATAAATTTGGAATTTTAAAAAACTTATTAACTCTGCAGTATATTAGACAACGAAACTCGGATTTCGAAAAGTTAAAAATTTCGAAAAAAAATTTTCATTCCAAGAATTCAAAAATTAAAATTTCAAAAATTTGAAAAATCTAAAATTCGAAAAATTTGATCAATTGGAAAAATTTGAAACATAAAAAATTTGAACAACTTCAGATTTGAAAAGTTTGAGATTTGAAAAATCTAAAAATCGAAAAATTTGATCAATTGGAAAAATTTAAAACATAAAAAATTTGAACAACTTCAGATTTGAAAAGTTTGAGATTTGAAAATTTTAAAATTCAAAAAATTTAAGATTTGAAAATTTCAAAATTTGAAAAATTTGAAATATTTTAAATTTGAAAATTTTGAAATTTCAAAAATTTAAAGTTTGGAAAATTTGAAATTTCGAAAATATAAAATTTCCAGAGTTTGAAAATTTAGAATTTTGACACATTTGAAGAATTAAAAATTTCAAAAATTTGAAAATTTGAGAATTTCGGAAAATTTAAAATTTTAAATTCATAACATTAAAAATTTGAAAATTGAAAAAGTTGAATAAATTAAAACTTTAAAAATTTCAAAAATGTAAAACTTCAAAAATTCGAAAAATATAAAATCTCAAAAATTTAAAAAATTTTAAAAATTTGAGATTTGAAAATTTTAAAATTTAAAAAATTTAAGATTTGAAAATTTTAAAATTTGACAAATTTCAAAAATTAAAAATTTCAATAATTTGAAAATGAGAAAATTTCGAAGAATTTAAAGTTTTAAATTCAGAAGATGAAAAATTTAAAATTGAAAAAGTTGAATAAATTAAAACTCCAAAAATTTCAAACTTCAGAAATTTGAAAATTGAAAAATTTCAAAAGTTTAAAATTTCAAAAGTTTCAAAAATTTAAAATTTCAAGAATCTGGCAAAATTTTTTTTTATAAAGTTACAAATTTTGCCATGCTTTTCAAGGGGGAAACATTCGATATGGTAAATTTTGAGAATTCAGAAACTTGGTATGCTGGTAAAGCAATAAGACAATAATAAAAGATGCGCACTGCTCTCTGCCGAATCCAAACTACAGTAATTACATTTGAATGGTCCACAAAGGCTGGTTCAATGCACACTCACAGGCAACTTCTAACAGTTGCAAAATTATTAAGCACCACAACACACGATTAATATAAATAGCACTCATGAACAATTTATCCGCTGTTGTTGAAACCAATTAATAAAAAAATACATTTCATAGAACAGAAAGCATGCCAAAAAATAAGTCCAAATATCCACAGACTCAAAGTAGTAATGCAAAATTTCCAACAATTAAATGGTAAACAAAAACAGTGCAATAGAAACAAAAAGCCGGACTACTTTTTGAGACCTTTTTTGTGATAAGAGTATCATGGAATTTAAATTTTTTTGCGTTTTTAGACCTACAATTGAAATAACATAAGATAATAGATAACATAACCGTAACAAATTGATGTAAAAACTAGTGGCATCCAGAAAATGACAATTGATGTGGTTAGCGCGATTTTGAACATATTGACCAGCATCTGAGAACAAAAATATCAAATTATCAAAAAAAAAGTCTAAAAAATGTTTTTAACATTGCAAACGTTAACACGCAATATTTACTGTGATATTCACTTGCTGGAATTCAATCAATTATTTAATATTACACGAGCGGCATTTGGCTACACTGGAAAGTTGATTGATGAGGGAGAAATTCAAAGAACTAAATATTTGGCATAGTTAATATTTTTTACGAATTAGGAGACTACTATAAAACAAGTTTACTTTACTCTCTTCATTTAACATGAGTCTATGGCTCTGATTTCATTACAATGAAAATAGAAAATAGAATAGCAAATAGAAACTTACTCAAAGATATAACATACACATACTCAATATATTCAAGTGTCAAATTTTTTCTATGATCAGACAAAATAAATTTGTACAACAAATAAGAGTGCTCACTGTAAGCAGATACCAAAGGTGCATACAAAGTTTTAAAAAAATTTCACGGGTTTTTTTCAGTCAAAAACAAAAGTAAACTTTTCTCCTGCACATCAGTCCAAGCTTTGTTCTGCACCTGTGAATATCTTCCATTGTTATTGCTTTTTGGACAATGAGCTTCTAAATTGAAGTTAACTTGACAAAAGTTAAATTCTATCAGTAAATGATAAAACATGCTTATTCTCTAAATTTTGAGCGAAATTGCATTTTTAGCTGCAAATTTTAAAAAAATTCCAAATTAGGTGCAAACAGGTCTCAGAATCCCAAAAAGCTGCAGGAAAGTGCAATCAGCATGCATACAGTAATACCAGGAGGACTTCATTTTGTCATTTTAATGCTTCTTGAGCATCCTCAATTTAAAAAAATGTTAGATTCAGCACCTGAAAATCGGGTATCTACCCACGATCTACTATGCACTGGATGGAGCTCAATTGTGAAGCTTTGGTGGTCCTGCTTACTGCAGTATTTTTTTGTACATTTGGAAATGTAACAAATTGCATTGGTTTACTGGGTGCAAATTTTCACTTAGCTGTAATGCATCAATTTTGCCTGATTTACTGAGACGGCTTTTTCTTAAAAAATTAGCTTCAACACATTCCATTATTATAACATAGGTTTTTTTGCAAACTGATTTTTTTTTGAGTGGCAGTTTGATAGATTGAAGTTTGCTCAGCTTTAGACTAGGATGAATCTACAGATAGATGTAATTGGGGGGAGAATACAATAAGAACTACCCTAGAAATTGTTGCCTATATGGGTAGCCATTAGATGATCCCACTACAGGATTTGTATGTCATATGGCTAGCCGTATAGTTGTCCTAATCACAATATTGGAAGGTGTCAACTTTGCGAACAAATACTCATTTTTGAGTAGAAAATGCTCTAAAATGTAACTTTTTGGAATCTTTGCAGTTTTTGCAAAAAATAAACAACAATTTTTTCTACAATTTCCCTTACACTTTTAGTTGAAAAATCAATTTTTTTCCTCCTGGGTGCTTTACCCCTAAAATTGCGGACAATCAAGCACTCATTGTTCCTTGGTTTATTACACTGTCCAGCACACTGCTATTGTTTACTTACCTGTTGGGCACAATTAAAGACAATGTGTATGGTAATGTCCATGAAACCCATGACAATGACTATCGACATGGAAGTAGTAGGGCTAAATGGTTGCACAAACTATGGCTTGACATGCACGACCTTTTCCAATGCAGAAGCACAGCCTAGGTAGACTGTACTGCTGTTTGAATGTGATATGTGACGTCTGCAAGTGAGACAAAGCTGTCCCCAAGCAGGATGCATCTGATCGCAGGTGATCAGCAGCCGTCTGGTGTAAGATGCAGCCATCACAAGAGAGAAACAGCTGTCAGCAAGTGAGTTAATACTACACATAGAGAGGCAAAATAATCGTGGAGGGAGATGCAGTTACCTGCAGGCGAGAGGCAAGACATCCCTCAACAAGTGAGATGCTCGCAGATTGAACACAGCTGTCCGCAGGTAGAATGCAGCCAAACACAAACATTTAGCAGGAATCTGCTAGTGAAACTCAGCTGTCGACATGTAAAAGACAGCTATCTGCAAGTGAGATCAGAAAACAAAATCTAGAATCTAGATGCAGGCATATGCAAGTAAAACAAAGTTGTTTGAGATGAGATACAGCTGTCTGTAAGCAAGTGCAGTTGTCCATGTGAGATGCGGCCATCTGCAAGCAGGACCCAGTTTTCTGCTCGAAAAATGCAGGTTAGACACAGCAAGATGCAGCCATGCAGAAGTGAGACGCGCCCATCTGGAGAAGATGCAGAAATCCGCGCCCTAGATGCACCCATACACAAGTGGAACATGGCCAACGTTGATTATGTATTTTAAATAAAGTTTTGAGCCAAAATGACCGCTGGTCATCCAATCGACTCTAGATGGAATGATTACATCAGGGAATCATTCTTGCAGTGATTTCCATGATTTTCAATGGAATGGTTAGCAGCATGACCAGTGGTCACTCAGGTTATTTCACTGGATGAGAATTTTTATCGTAAAAAAATGTTTTTGTGTTTATTTGCAACATTTGTGATTAAATGGTCATTTGAATGACCAGTGGTCGGTCTGATAATCATTCATAAAATGAAACCGCCGGCAAGCAATTTGGAAGACTTTGGACTCAAAAGTCACATGAATTGACTGTGGTCACTCAGATCATTCAGATAATTACATCTTTGCAACTCTCCTATCATAATAGACTCTTTGTGCTGTATCCATGACTACAACTGTATCGGGTACCAGTGCATATGAGAGAGTGTTGCTTTGACCCAGTAGTCTTCTGCATCAATCACTGGACTGTGGACAGCATCAGATAATCTCCAAAATCTCATGAAGGCTAATTGAATGACTTTTGACTAAAAGGTCGTATGAGTGATGATTGGTCACTTGCCTGGCTATTTTTATCTTTTGATTGACCAAGGTCATTTACTCTGTGGGGCCTTAGCTCAAGAAAAGGTGATTTGTGACCATCATCCTCTCCATATAATGGTCTGACAATGAATGAATTCGAGAAAGCAGTCATATCAAGAAAAGAGCACATACTTAACCACAATAGACCTACTCATCTTCATTTCTTGCATTCTGGATGACATAATATTGACAAAAGAAATTTTCGGTGACCATAAATTCGCTACATAGTGTTGGGAATTGATTGTAACTTTTTTGGGAAACACAAATCATCTGAGAACTTTAAGCATATCCTACACTTCTAGTGCCACTTTTCACCTAGATTTTTGGAGCTAGTGGTTGAATCCAGTTGATATCCAGTGCTGACATTCACCCAATCAGATCAGACTTGCATCCTCATTATACGGTAACTGGAGCTGAATTTACCCAAAAATTTATAAATCATGGCTTATCCATGCATGTAACGGAGCTCCGAGATCTTGGGGGGGGGGGGGTCGAAGCACTTTTTTGGGGCCGGGGGTCAGTAATTTCCAAAATTTTAGGGGGAGGGGTCCCTGAAGGAAAAAAATTCGATTTTTTCCATGAAAAATGTCCGAAAAACGGTTTAAAAAGTAGTAATTTTTGTCTAAAAAATGATAAAATATGTACTTATGGCGCGAAGCGCCGAGAAAATTGACGTTTTTGACCATTTTTTGTATGAAAATTGAGATTTTTCATCAAAAAAATGACATTTTTCAGTATTTTTCCGACTAAAACTATGGGGGTCCCTAGGGCTACCATATGGCTAGCCATAGGATTGAAGAATCCTGGGGGGGGGGTCGCCCAATGGCTAGTTATATGGTCGATGATTTCTGGGGGCGGGGGTTCCCATAGCACTCCCCCCCCCCAAATTACATGTATGGGCTTATCTGACCTGGCTTTCATGGAGTAGGAGTCGCTTGTATTCAGACTGAGGTTTTGCCTAACTAACATACGAAATTAAAGGCCGTCTCATTTTAGGGACACAACATTTTGCATTTATGTGCTTATATATGAGTTCAAAATGCTCCATTGGTCTTCAATTTTTCATGAACACGCATACGTAAATGCAACTAGATTACTGTAGGTAGGAAATCTGATGTCAATCAACAAGAGATTGTTCTAGAAACTGGGAAATATTTCTGATTGGCCAACAGAGCTAAAATAATGCTGCTCAGATGCCAAAACTCTAATTATTTAAATATTATAATTTGAGGAGAAAATTATCTAATACGTGATTTCTCAATTATCATAAAAACCAGCTCACACCTCGATATTCTTATCTAAAAACACGCAATTTGTCAGTATTGCATAATTTATCTCTTGTCATGCAGAACCAAGTTGATAGTCGATTACCATGCATTTATTTCTGTTATCTATTCCTTCATTTACTCTTATGGGGCATTAGCATTTGTGGCATTCTTGGCCACTCATTTCGACTTCGGAAGCTCTTCTTAGCCAGAGCAGACCATCGCCCAGCGAAAAACTTTTTCTTAGCTTTAATGCTAATTTCCAGTTTGCTACTTTGCTTCATCAATACACTTGATATATTTGTGGTCATCTTCCAAAATGAGTTCTCCGTCCAGTGGCTTTCCATGCTGGAGAGTTTGTCCATCTTTTTGGTCATGTACTCCCAAGTTTTAACAGCATTCTACAAAGTCGTTCATATCAAATCATACCATGTTGAACCCCTAGGCTTAACTTCTTCAATGTCAATGGTCTTCATCATGGGTTTCATTGCTGCGATGATACACATCATTTTTGTTTGTGTTGAAAAAGTAAGTATGAATAATTACAGTAAGATGACAGCCATACTGAAAAGAAAATCAAGACCTTGGAGGAAAGATTCAAAATTGTCCAAGTTCTCTGAGAAATTTATTTCTACGAGCACAATTTTTGCTGGTGAAAAAAGCGAGCCAAAGGGTTCTTGCCTAAAATGATGTTCGGAAAATACATACCATATAATCATTTGCCTCCCAGAATCTACCTGGCCACTAGAGATGGAATGGATCCAGGATTTCCAATGTTCTGGATACTGAACCAGGTCCAGGGATTCAGTTCCGGATCAGGGGCCTCCATTCGATTCCGGGTCTGGGTAATTGGAAATGAGCATCACAGTTCCAGATTAGAGTAATCAGCTCCACTAGAAATTTATCTATATCTGGGTACACATGAATAATATCTGCTGTGTAGTCAGCTGCACAAGTTCAGGGTTGTAGATTACTGTAACAAATCGCATCATGAAATTTTCAATGGTGAACGAATTAAACTTATATAATGCAATGTTGTGGATATTAATGAGAAACGTAATCCTCATTCAAGTCTAATCTATATCATCTTTTTTGTGAAAAACCGTACTCTATGATTCCCAGAGTATTGCTAATACAATTTGATATAATAATTTAGAGTTAATTATAACAACAATGCCTTCAAATACTATTTTGGAATATTCTGAAAGGTAAGATGATGATAATGCTGTTTGCAAGGCATGCAGAGAAAATGCTGGTAAAAATTGCAATTTCAGCTTCAAAAGGAAACATTGGAACTTTAAACAAGAATTTAAAAGCAATTTACCCAAAATTGATGGTGAAATGAAAATAAAAATGCATGCCCACAAAACTGATGCAGGTGAAAAAGCTTCAACAATTAGTTATCTTACGCGGATTAATTTGCTGCTCACTTTTTGGTAGTTTCAGTGACCAGTGTTGCTTCAGGGCGGATGTTCAGTGGTGCTGTCATTGTTTACTCAAGAAAAAGAAAGTGATTATCTAGTGATAATAATGAAAAATCTTCGCTTTAGAGATACAATTCACCAGAAATTGTTTTTAAATATTAACACTCTTACTATCAGTCCAATAAAATAAATGTTCAGATCCTTACCTTATAACGTGACCTTAGGGTCAACATATACTTTTAGTCTGAGAGTACATTTCCACCTAATTAGTATCAGTAATGTTTAAATTGCATGTGGGATTATCCAGATGGGGATATAGATAGTACAAATGGGTTGTTTTTCATCCTATTTCAGGTAATCGGAAAAGCTTCCTCTGGATCCAGATTCAGATCCTGGAAAATTCCAGGTAAAATCCAGGAAAATTCCAGTAAAAAAAGAAAGTCATGCTCCAGACATACTAAAATCTGCCTTCCTTTTGAAAAGGTGATCTTGAAACTTTGAACTATATAAAATCCGTGCCTGATGCTCAGACCTAAAAACACCACTGAATTAAACAACTTAGACGAATTAGATCCTGGTTTTATTCATAGAAACCATCCATATTAACAGGACAAAATGATTAGCTTGAGGCCTCTCGCAGAAGATTCACTAAAAATTAACATATAGCCCATCAAAGGCATAACCGAACTTAGCTATAGAATTCAAAGTTCTGTGAACATTACAGATGATGGATACTGACCCAAAAAACAAGCACTTTTCAGGAGTCTTGTGCATCTTTGTAGTCATGTCATGCTTCTAGAAATGAAACCGAAAGTCAAACACAGTTTTCCATCTCTGACAGCTTTTCCTGAATAAATCACCACACAAATCTATGAACTCAGAACAAGCTCACTCAACATTCTATGGCAATTCCTATATCAACGAAAGATAAAAGTTAAGTTGCGAACAGTGAGACATCTATGAAACTGAATTAGCTTCCCATACGACAAAAAAGGCATAGAAAATTCTAAATCCAAATATGCAAATTAAGTAAATTGCAAATATGATATCATTATACTTTTTCCCAGCAAAACAAGGTAAACACTCTTCTAGAAATTGGGAAAATTGGTTGATTAGGATTTTTTCAGGCTAGTGAAGCTCTGATTGGTGCGTCAATAAATAGATAACAGCAAACAAAATTTAATAGAAATCCCCAAAAAAATATGTGAGCATTATAATTCGACTGAATTTACTTCATTATTGCGTAATAGCTGATCATAAAAAATGAGCTCGATTCCACAAACTCACTTAATGAAGCCTTGTCTTTGTCATTGAACGTTCCAGTGTTAAGGTAATGGAACTCCTAAACAGTGAAAAAACATGGATGCCAAGGTCCTGCATTTTGTCAATTTTTTGGCCCAACCGAACCAAACTTTGGTCAACTTCTGACTCAGCCCGAATACAAAGCCACAGGAATCAAACCATACCTAGTCCTAAACCCAAGTCATTATTTGAAATGAGAGCCAACCCAAATGAAAACTTCCTCAAACATTTTTAAAACAAAAACAGCATTTTTATTTCAAACAGTAGAAGCAACAACATGGAATGCATTAAAATCAACTATTACAGGGTGAGCCGAAAAAAGCCGACCGGTACCGAATACAATAGCTTTCAAACGGGAGCGGATTTTGTAATGCGGTGTCCTGCCCTCGATAGATAAAACATCAGGCATAAATAGTGCAAAGTTTCAGCCAGATTGCTCGAATATTGACTGACTAGAATTGAAAACACTAAATGTCGGTTTTTCTGCAAATAAATTTGAAAAATTGACAAAAATAGACAAAATCAACGTGTTTTACAACAGAAAAGTGCAATAAATCCAATCATGAGAACCATAAAAAATCTGGAAACTACAAGAGAACCGTTTTATCGGGTCCTATATTCTATTCCAATCTTTCCGGTCTGGTCCAATTCCAATCTTTTCGGTCTGGTCAATGACAGAATTAGTTTTTGTTTTGATATTGGTTTTTTTCCAATTTCAAAACAAAAGCCTTTGATTTTGGCGATATTTTGCCCCATATTGGAACAAGAAGTTAATGACTTTGAATTATGTGTAATTTATAAATCTGGATGTTTTTTAAAGTCATATTGGGCGTGAAACAAAACTTTTCTCACAATAGGATAACTTTTACTTTGATTTCACAACTTTTACTTTTTGAAAACTGACAACTTTTACTAAATTTCCGTTTAAACAGTAACCATAAATGCTAGAAAAATAAAATTTGGCCTTGATAGCAGAGATAAACAGGGCATTCTAATGCAGCAATTGGCATTGAGAAACCTTCACTTGTTCGAAAGTTATGTGAGTCAGCAGCGGTCGCCTTTTTTGGCTCACCCTTGTGGATCAACAATATATTCTGAACAGTTTCTGGAGTGAAGTTTGATCTTAAATCAATGATACTTCATCCTGGACTACTAAAAATGGATTCACTAGCCACATTTATCACAGGAATGACCAAAGGTGCTATTCTTGGATACTTTTCTGATTTAGATTCCTATCAACGCCACTACTGAACATGGACTTTATCCGTCCAGTAGACTGGTTTTCATCTGACTCTGGGAAAACAGTAATTTTTTTTAAATTTTTGTGGATACACTTACAAATTTTTCCTAAAGCTGGAAAAGTACTTGATGGCCAAATTATGTATCCACCTTGTATGAGAGGCACTCTTTGGGTCTTTTTTACCACCTGGTGGAGGCCACATTCCATAGGTTGGCGACTGCCTGACAAGTGGGAATTGTTCTACTACCTATCTCAAATTGCATGCCTAACCAAGCTGAATAGACCCCAGCAAGGCAGTATTCCAATGGCTTCTCGACGTCAGAGCTCAAATGATGTCGACATGACAAGACGAGTTACAGTTTCCAAGACACCTGAAAAAAATTGAAAATATCACTTTGCCAAACACAGGACAAGCAATCATCCCTTGAGGATATATTTCTGTCATCTGGTTTATAAAGTGAGCTTTATTTCACATAATATCCCTTGAAATAATCTAGATGGCGCCTGTTGGAGCCCTGACAGAGCGGACCTCTTAGGATGCCAGAGGACAATCCATGTCCACTGGCAGAAGTGAGCTTGGACAGACCCTCAATTGTATGACGCCCATCTGATGTCTGCGATCTAGTAACGCCTTGGTCTACAGTCCTTTGTATATTTACTGTAACCATCAAGGAATATGTCAAATAAAACTAAAACAACAATAATGTTAAAGGAAAGATGCAAAATGGACTCAATCATGGGAGAAAGCTTTATTTTTGTGGACCTCTGCATCATGAAACTCCAAAAATGTTATAAAAACAAGAACTATTTCAGAATCATTTTTTTCTTTCTTCGGTGTTCTATTATTGCTATGCAAGTTTGTCTGCGCCTGCCAGACCCCTATCATTAATATGCATGTCCACTTCCCGACAGTGAAAGAAGCATCAGCAGCATGTTCAACAAATACAATATAGATGTCATGTCTAAATTTGCTTTTGGGAACCCATGATCCTGTGAATACATGGAAAAGTTGCAGGATTACAAAATATAATGTTGGCTTTTGTTGCGTTCATCACCATCATCCAACTACACCCAAGAACTTTGACCCGTAGACCCAACTACACCTAAACTAATCACGATGTTCAGCTAACCAAAAACAGAACTTTGATTTGGGTTGAACTGGATCGAATTTGGGTTCGGTCCTGAATGGAGGAGCTGAATGGATACTGCTTATCTTCCAACTAAATTGTTCATTTGCCAATGTGGGTCAAATATATTTATGGCATCTACTCACTACTTATCTGGCTCAACATCCAACCTTCTCTTTTTGAATTTGGCTCACTTGACACTTTATCATAGTATAACTTCTGAAGCATAGAAAGTGCAGAAAAGGTCACAGCATCAAATAAACTATGCTTTGATTGTGGTCATAAGTTTGTACATGTATCTGGGGGGAAAGTGCTATAGGAATCCCACCAGTAGTTGTCAGCCATATGGCTACTGGGTGACCGCCCTGGATTTTCCAATCCTAAGGCTAGCCATATGGTTGTCATAGGGGTTCCTATATAGGAAAATATAGGAAAAATATAGGAAAAATACTGGAAAATAGGAAAAATCCTATAGGAAAAATACTGGAAAATGTCAATTTTCTGAACAAAACAGTGAAACATGCCGATTTTCTTGGCCAATTCATTTCCTTCAGTTTTTGTTGACAACAAATACTATTTTTTGAACAGTTTTTCTGGCTTTTTTTCAGATATCGAATCAACTTTATTTCTTCCAGAGACGTTTAACCTCAAAATTTTGAGAATCAGTGACCCTCGGTCTCAAAAAAGTCGCCCAATTATCCTCAGACCTCAGGCACCCATTACCTGCATGAAATAGAGTCTCTACTTTCAACTCTAATTATGCAGAAGTTTATTATAAATGAGGTAAGCTCCAAAGTATGAGCATTGTCTTTTTTCCAAATGAGGCTCAGTGTGCACAAAGATGCAAACAAAAAGAAACCTGCCCATATAGACACCGCTCTTCTCAAGTTGCTACAGTCAGGTGGAAAAATTAAGATGAAAATTTTGGCCAGTGACGCAGTCATCATCCATGTTCTGATTTTCATGGATTATCTAACTCTCCTAAGCTCATATGAAAATGAATAGACTATAAGTGACATGTGTTGGCTTGCTCTGCTGGAACATGAAAATACACTTTAAGTTTTTTCGAAAACGTTACCATTGTTTTAAAATTTGCAAACCTGTAATCAGTTTTTCATATAACCACAAATTTAAAAAACAACAAAAAGCAAAACAGTCTGCAAATTGGATCACATAGAGCTTGGTTGAACATTAGTGTAGGAGACATGCAAGTTTGTGGTTACATACAACATAAGCTATATCCAGTGACTGCTTTCAAACTTTGAATACTCAGAACTATTTCTAGAAACTGGCACATTACCTATGAAATCCTTCAAGATCAGCCATAGGAAATGAAAGACATCCCTGAGATCTTTCCTTGAATAATTTTCTTTTTAGACACCCATCAATGTCTTCATCACTGCGCTAATCACATCAATTGTCAATTTCTGGTTGCCGTTATGTTTCACATCAATCTTTTATGGCGTCATCGTCAACAGGATCTGCAGATCAATCAAATTTCTACAGAATGTAGAAAACAGCAAATTCCACAATACTATGATGAAAAGTCTCAAAAAAGCTCTCAAGAATATAGTTTCGCTTTATGTTTCTGTTGCACTGTTCTGGTTGCCATTTAATTGTTTGAAATTTTGGTATAGTGCCACAAGTTTGTGGATGTATTGTGCTCATTTGTTTGGTATGCTTTCTGTTCTTTGGGATGTATATTTTTACTGATTATTATCACAAGAACAGTAAATAAGTTGTTTGCAAATTTCACTATAATTCATTAGGTGGTAAAAGTTTCTGTAAAAACAACAAAAACTTTCAATGAAAAATGCTCAGAATGAGTCAGACCTTAAGTAGTTAACCCGGGTCATACAGATTCTTCTTACAGCCATGTAGTTCTGCAATAAAAACAACCAGTCTTATAGTCAGTGAAGTGCACATGCACTGAAAAAAAAATGTAGGATTAAGGCAACTTTGTTGAGTGAAAATAGTTGTCTCAACATTTTTACGTTGAAAGAATTCAACTTTGTTGCATTAATCCTACGCAAATATTGCATGTCTAGAACGTAACAAAGTTAAGTAGCTATTTGTGCAAAAGTTGCCTAGGATTTACTCAAATTCTGCTATTGTGATGATTTTGCAAAAGTTACGTAGGTTCAACATAACTTATTTTTATTCTTAAAATCAAAAAATCAATAACAACCAAACATTTAGGAGATGACATCAATAAAATTTTTAAAGACATACATTATAAAACATGAGATAATAAAACAGTTATAATTAATCACCAGTAGAATTTTAATCAAAGAGTTTACGCACCTGGATATTTTCGAGTTATGATTGTCTGACCAACCTGCTTGAACAATGGCATGATGGCAGAATTCCAACATATAAGGCACACAAAATTGAAGATTCAAAATATAGTGGTACACAAAAACATACATAATGGCTTCTTCAAATGTGGGTAAATTGTCTTGTACTATTTCATTTTCGGCAAGAATAAAAAATCATGGTTTATCCCTGTTTATCACTGCAATTGTCACACCATTCATTGGATCCGACGTCCGCAATGCAGCAGTTGATGCACCATCCTGAAATTTTGATGATAATTATTAGTTGTTATCAGGCAATGAATAGGATGTTATACCTCGAATATTCTGCTGAATTGAAATATTTTCTAGCCCAATAAAATCGAAATTGACATTTAAGCTTTGCCACAACTGAAGCTAGTTGGATTTTCAGAATCCAACAAATTAAAATATTGCTGAAAAACAGGAATAAAGGTTGTAGGTGTAACATGTTGGTTTACTAATAATGGGGTGTCCTCACTTCCAAGGATGAGCTATTCTCATTATGACTACCACTAAATTTCTCAAATCGTTTAATTATCCTGGTGCTAATTGCATCAAGTCTTTGATACCACTGGAACTCAATGTTAACTGTCATTAGCAAGTGGAATTCGTCTAATGCCTGAAACATACATCAAGAGATTATTTGAAGGAAATTGAGTGACAAATTTTGTTTAATGCAAGCATAATTACAAGTAAGCCAATGAAATATATCTGGAAAAATGCTAGGGGAGCTAAATTTAAAAAATTCCCATGAAATTTTTTTAAATTGAGGGTTTCGGACAAAACTTGACTTTTATGTCATCAGTGTTATTTTTGAATCATAATGTGCTTCATAGATTTCTAACAGTCCATCTAATGTTTATAGTGGCCACTGCAATATTACAGTAATGAAAATTGATCATCTAGATTTTTGTTGCAACTAGAATATTTCAAATTATCATTTCCAGGAGACTAGTAGCTTCAAACCTCAAAATCTCAAACTGCATGATGATGTTGAGGATAACGAATAGGCATTGATCTTTTTCAAGTTGGGTTTGTCGCTGGGCCTGAATTGGGCCTGCAATTTCCGGCCCGCCCTGAGTCGAAAATTTTTTTCAGAAGCCCGAACATGGCCCGGTCCGAAATTGGGCTTTAACCTTGAAGCCCTGTCTGGTCCGATTAAAAAAAAGAAGGCCCAAAGCTCGACTCGAATGTGCGATTTTAGAATTTTGTGTAAATGCTATTTCATTAGGTATATTCTAAATTTAATTTTAATTTTCGATTTTTTTTCAATTTTTAATCTATTAAATTTAATTTTAATTTTAATTTTTGATTTCAATTTTTGGATCAAATGGTATTGAAAGTAAACTTTGTTGAATTGAATATTAAAAGATTATTGAATATTGAAATCGAAATTGAAAGATTATTGAATATTGAAATCGAAATTGAAAGATTATTGAATATTGAAATCGAAATTGAAAGATTATTGAATATTGAAAGAAATTGAAATTGAAAGTAAAGAATATTGAAATTGAAAGTAAAGAATATAATGTTGCCTGAAATGAAAACTATAAATAATTTAAGTGTTGAAAAACCATTCAGTACATACAGAGCCCCGAGGTCTGGGAGGCGGAGGGTGTGGGCCACTTTTTTTAAGCCGGGGGTCAGTAATTCCCAAAACTTTGGGGGTGGGGGTCTCTGAAGGAAAAAAAATCGCTTTTTTCACGAAAAAAGTTCGAAAAACAGTTCAAAAATAGTAATTTTTGTCTAAAAAATGATAAAAAATGTATTTGTGGCGCGAAGCGCTGAGAAAGTTGGCGTTTTTGACCATTTTTTGTTCAAAAATTGACATTTTGCATCAAAAAATTGTCATTTTTCCGACTAAAAGTATGGGGGTCCATGGGCTACCCTATGGCTAGCCATAGGATTGGCAAATTCTGGGGGGGGGGCGGTCGCCCAATGGCTAGCCATATGGTCGACGATTTCTCGGGGGGGGGGGGGGATTCCCATAGAACTTCCCCCCAATTACATGTATGATTCAAAAACACAAAATGGTGGAAATAGTTATTCCAAGTTCGAGAAAGTGGACAAAGAGCGAAAAAACAGAAGCAGAGAAGAAGGAGCATGACTAAAGAGCATAGTTGGTCGGGCTGAGCTTTGGCTACTTTGTCCATGATTTTTTGATTTTGAAAAAAACGAAAATTCTAAAATCTCTTGGAAACACTGAGAAAAATTAGGTGTCACAAAGAAAATTTATTTGATACTGTAATCACAACGAACATAATAAAAAACTCTATCAAAATTTTATGGGCTTTCCCGAGCTTTTTCGGACTTTTGAAAAACAGGTTGTCCCAGGGCCCAGCCCGAGAATTTTTTCTGACAGCTCGAACCCGTCCTGAAGCCCATATTTTGGGCCAGGGCGAGCTTTCGGCTTAAATTCAGGCACAGGCTTGTACTTCTACTTCCACCTTGTGTGAGTTTCTACTAATGATTATTCCCAAGTGAGCGATTCCCATATGAGCGATTTCCAACTGAGCAAATCCCCAAGTGAGAGAATTCCCAATTGAGCCATTCTCAAGTGAGTGATTCCCAAGTGAGCGATTCCTAAGTGAGCGAATTCCCAAATGACCAAATTCCCAATTGCGTGAATCTGATGTTGCCGGTTTCCAATTGAGCGGATCCCCAAGTGAGCGAATTCCCAATTGAGCGATTCTAAAGTGAGTGATTCCCAAGTGAGCGATTCCTGAGTGAGCGAATTCCCAATTGCGCGAATCCGATGTAGCTGGTTTCCCAAGTGAGCGATTCCCACATGAGCGATTTTCAATTGAGCAAATTCGCTCACTTTGAGAAATTCGCTCAATTGGGAATTTGGGAATCACACTCATCGGAATCACTCGATTGGGAATTCGGTCACTTGGGAATCCGCTAACTTATGAATCCCTCAGTTGTGAATCACTGACTTGGGAATGCACACTTGATTACTTGCTCTGTAATCAAGTAGCCACCTGATTTCTTTTGCCTCAAATATCATAGGTGGCGCGATAGCATCAACCTATAGTATACTTGGCCCCCAAGTTTCATGCCCCCCCTCTAGAGCAAAAACGGTAACAGCTAGAACCTTGAGGTTCTTTCCATAATTTCGGGCATAGGGGCAAACTATGGGGTGCCTTTTGTCATTTCGCCTCTATCTGCAAGTGGTGCTCGGTGGAGCCTCAAAAACATGAAAAAAACGCACTTTTTAAGGCCCCCCAGTTCCACCATGCCCAGCAATCGGTGTGCCATATCCAACCTCCATACTTCGGCCTAAGCATCTTGGGGGTGTAATCTCAAATGCGAATTTTTTTTGTTTGAAATATGGCCTGAATTCAATTATATGGTGGTCCAAAGTCGCAGGAAACTCCAAATTCCCCAATTTTGTTATATAATACTTATGGCTTCCGAAAAATAATTTTTTGGGGCATAATGCACTACTAGTTTTTTGCACTTTCAATTGAACTGGTAGCCTTTTTGGGATTTTTGGGCTCTGAGGGTTTTCGACCATTGGGAACTTGATAGACACAGTCACTTTACACAAAAAATTATCCTGGGTATAAACGAGCGTATTTTCGTAATTTTTTGATCAAAGAGGTTTTGTTGTAGTGTATTTCCGCCGATTTGTAGAATATTCACGTTTTTTGTCGGATTTCGAAAGATGCGCGTGGGTACAAAGTGGAGCGAGCAATGCCGACCATCAAGAGACGTCTTACTGTAGCACAAATCGGCACGTGTGCATTGGGCTCTCTTTTTTCATCATTAGTGTTGTTATTTCATTGTGCCTCCCAGTGCGTCCAGCATTTTGTGGATTTTTCCCAGTGCAAGGAAGTTTATTATTTCTCGCCCGCTTGAAATTTGTATGACTAAGTTCATTTTTGTATCAGATAAAATCGGAGAAAACTCTCCTCTATTTTTCATACCTAATTGGGAGACAGAATAAGGAACTTAGCTTTCTAGGTCTGTGGGTTAATTATTGTCGGGTTAAAGTACTCTTATTAAATAATTAATCGGGTAAGCATGAGTGTTGGAAATATGTCCATTAAGGACAAATTCTGGAATCCCATTCCTGCCTTCTGTCAAAACCACGACCATATAAAAATGCAACAGTTTTCGTCCATGGGGAATTCAATAGATGCTGTCACTTTACAAAAAGAATTATCCTGGCTGTAAACAATCATATTTCTGTAATTTTTTGGTAGGAAGGGTTTTCAGCCGCAGAGAATTGATGAATGTGATCATTTCACATTAAAAAAAAACTGTCCTAGCTGTAAAGAGACGTGTTTTCGTAATTTTTGGATGCAAGGGTTTTTTGGCTGCGGAGAATTCAATGGAGGCGTCACTTTACACAAAAAATATCTCCGATGTAACCAAGCTTATTTTTGTGATATTTTGTGCTATGGGTTTTTGCATCATGGGGAATTAAATGAATGTGATCACTTTACACACAAAATTATATTGAGTGTAAACAAATGTATTTCTGCATTTTTTGAGGGAAGACGTTTCTGACCATGGGGAATTCAATGGATCGAGTCAGTTTACACGAAATATAGTCATTTGTGTTGAAAGATAGGGGATAAGACATTAGAGTAAATCGGATTACTGTATATAATTTTATTGGTGATATATTTTCTCGAGTATATCTGGTTTTTTTGTCTGGTTGATGGCCTGTACATTTTTCCCAAGTACTTTGTTTTGAACATTCTCGTACCAAAAATTCATTGGTAACCCAATTAAGAATTGATGCATAATAATTCTGCACATCTGCACCTGGTCCTATAACCCACTCGAGTCACATGAAGATGCACATTCCCAAGACATACAGTATCCCCCCAGAGGCCTAAAACACCTGCTAGTGTAGAAAATGCAAAAACTCCAACCCAGACGAAAGGTTCAGGTAGAACACATAGAAAACAGTAAAACACAGGAAAAACTAAAAAACATGTAGGTGTGGCTAAGCATATGTTAAACTAAAGCCTGTAGGCGTGAAAGTTGAGCATGAATTAAAGTACAAAGGCATGGTAATAAAAACATACAGTAAAGGATAGCATGTAAAGCAAAGCAACCATTGGTTAAGAAAGCAAAACAGAAGCGGACCTCCCATGGCCTGAAGGCGTGGTCTAAAGAAGCAGTATAGGAGAAAGAACACAGTGAAATCCGTAGAGTTGTTTGGTATTTGTTTTAATAGCCACATGTGAAAGCTTAGTTAGAGTATTCATATTACCACTGATGCCAATTGTAAGCAGTCCGTGGTATTGTATTTTGGTTCTTTCATCAAAATTGTAGTCAAATTTTCGACATTACATTCATGCCAAGGGTGTGATGGTGCTTATCACAGTGAGCGACCACTGACCTGACTGGTCACTTGATCCTTGAATATTGCACAGCTTATCACAGACTTGCTTCTATGAATAATTCCTGATTTATTCAAACATTTGACCATTCGGCTGCACTGGGGATGATACGCCGTTGTTTTGACTCTTCGTATTTTGAGTAGGTCGCAAATATCCTGCATGAGCTTTGACGTGAAGCATCCACCTTGATTGTAAAGAAGAAGTGGGCTACCATGTGTGAGGACGACATTGTTCACGAAGCATTCAGCGAAGGTAGACGCCTTTTGATCGGGTATAGGATGTACGGAGACCCATTTCGTAAAGTAATCCTGAAAAACAATAACGTATGGACGTTTCTCACCTAGCGGTGATATGTTGACAATATCGGTTGCCAGGATCTCCAAGGGGTGCTTGGGCTGGATCGGCAACAGTGGTGGAGGCGGGGATGTGTGGGGGGGTTGTCAATTGACAAATCTTGCTGGACTTGATCCAGTCGCGGACGTTCTCTTCCATGTGGGGCCACCAAAAATAAGCTTTGATGGCTGCTAGTGTGCAGCTTGATCCTTGGTGATTCAAAATTTTTGCACCGTCGAATTGGTGTAACGTCTGATCAACCATGGATGCCGGGATGACCAATTGTTTGATATCTTTGATTTGTTGATACAAAAGTCTGTCTTCTGTGAAGAAAATTGACGGGCCCTTTGCGGCATTGTGAATTTGGAGAGAGATGAGGATCGCGGTGATGGCTGGATCAGCAGCCTGTGCTCGTGATACTTTGTCCTAGGAGGCGATTGTTATGGCTTCGACTGGAGGCGGCGCATAATTGGCCACCAATGGTATGGAATCGGAGAGTGTGGGTTGATTGATGGTCTATTTGGTCATAGCCCGAGTGATGGTGTTGACATCCCTGTTGATTTTCTTGGGTGGCGAGACCGCTGCTGGGAGCATATCCGATACTGTTAAGTTCGGGTCCGATAATGCACCATCAGGGGGAAAATTTTTTGCGAAAATTTCGGTGGATAGATCTTCAGTGCTCGGGATTGGTTGTTTCTCGCATTCATCTTTTCTGGACAAGAAATCGGCACAAGCATTGTCTTTGCCTTTGAGGTATTCAACTTTGTAGTCATAATCTTGAAGGTTTATTGCAAAACGTTGGAGGTGTTAATTTTGGTGCTCTTCATCTTTGAGCCATTAGAGGGGCTTGTGGTCAGTGCGAACAATAACTTTTTGGCTGTAAACATAATGGCGGTACATCCTGAAGCCATAGACAATGGTGAGGCACTCAGGCCCTGTTGTACTGTATCGGGTTTCGGCATTGGTGAGTATGCGGCTGTTGTAGGCGATGACCCATTGATCGTTTCCGTTTTCCTGGTACAAAATTGCTCCAATGGCAGTCGTACTGGCGTGGGTTTGGATGACAAATTGAGCTTTACTGTCTTACACCCGATAGCAAAGGAAGGGCAATGACGTGAGAGCTTTCTTGATACCTTCAAACGCAGCATGGTGTTCGTCCATGGGGATATATTGAGCATCTTTCTGTAGGAGTCTGTACAAAGGACTGGACAAGGTTGCCAATTCTTGGATTACGATGTTTGCCAAATCTTGGATTACGATGTAATTTCCCTTGAAGTTTAAGATCGTGTGGATATCAGGGTGGGCGAGAAAATCAGTGCCAATGATACATTGATCATTTCTGTCATCCTCGAGGTTTACCCACTTGATCATGTGTTCACCAAACACAGATTGCATCGTAACAACTACCGGATCATGGGCATTGACAATGGCGCCATCGGCTACTTTGATTTTACCACAGATCGGGAGTTGGAGCAATTGTGTGTCGAAAGCACATTTGACTAACCCTGAAGACAATACGGAGCATTGGGCACCAGTGTCGATGAGCGCATGTGCCTTGACGGCGCCAAGTTTGATGGGAATTTGGAAAGCTGGGGTGGAAGCCTATTTGCAGATGAAAGTCTTTGATGACGGCGTGAGATTGTCAATCTAGCAAATGGAGGAACGGATGTAACAAGGATCTTGGAAGGCATGGCCGATTGCGATTCCAACAAATGATCCTGGGGCTCACGATCCGTGCAGCGGACGCTATTTCTTCAGAAGGAATGACCATGTTGGCCATGGAAATTGATTGATTGAGCACGCGCGGATCGAGAGTGGTCGCGGACACAGTAGCGGATGATGGCAAAGCCAGTAGGGCCAGCTGGAGTTCCAAGGACTGAGAACTGGCATATGAGGAATCTGTGGGCATTGTAACGTATGGGGCTGGCACGGCATTATAGTGAATGTGTTGTTCCCATGGCGCCAGAAAATGTTGATTCGGGTAGATGGCATAGATGTTCTGAACAAAATCATTTGGGCGGTTTACTGGATTACCTTCATAAAAATAATTCCTTGTGCCACGGGAGTAATTTGAACTTCTCTGGGGCGGTGCTCTGTGGCGTGGTCTCCAATCGCCTTGGCCAGGGATATTGTTAGAATTGATCCGAAAATTGGTTTGCGGCGGTTGAGTGGCGTGGTCTAGAGGATTGTAATCTTGCCGATTGGTTTGTTGAGCATTTTGTCCCTTGAGCCAGATGCAATCTTCGGTATTGTGGGTGCGGGACTTATGAGCATCACACCAAAGGCCTGTCAATTGCGGGATGTGGAGGCCGTTGCAACTTGCTGATGGGTCAAAGCAGTTGGCGTAAGTCTGTCGGGGTTGGGATTGGTGACGAGGGCTTTGTGGCTGGGTATTGGATGAAAATTCTTCGGGACGTTGCCATGACTTTCGTTCTTCATGGTCGCGGTCGTATTGTTGGATCAATTGCTCCAGTAGCATTTCTGTGCGCAGTTGGGACTGCGGTGGTTGTTCTAGCAGTTGCGGTAGAAAAGAGACGAATTTATTGGGTGGCGGCGCTGAATTTAGCGGGTGGCGATCAGTTGAAAGTGTGCGGTCGCAATAGCAGTCCTGTGATTGGTCCGTGCTGGGGGGACGGTCAAAATGGCACTTAAACGGCTGCGGGGACCTTGGTGGCTGCGTTTCGGGGTCGGTGTGGTTGAGCAGTATAGGCCGTTCCCCAGTTCAGATTTCAGCTTTAGTTGCATTGAGGACCCTACGAGCTTTGGCAACAGCATTAACCAATTGTTGAACATTTGTAAAACTTTTCGCTTGCTCTCAGATTGTTAATTGGTAGAAAACAGGCATTTTTGTCAAAAATGTGTCAATTACTTGTTTGTGCCGAAAAGTTTAATCCTCATCTTGATGTACCAATTGCACATAAGTCATTACCTTACTCAAAAATGCAGTGGGTTCCTCTCAGACTTCAGGGGTGATTGACGCGAGCTCAGGATTGAGAGTCATTTGGTTGCAATCTGGTGCTAATTGGGACATGAGGAAATTTTTTGCATCTTCATAGCCTGTCATATCTTGAATCATGTCACTCGGCGTATTGCGGGTAAGTTGGCAGAGTGCACTCATCTTGATGTGGTTGGAGGCGTCATATCCGAACTCGTTTTCTAAGCGAATGAAAATGCGTAGGAGGGGTTTGTTTGTCTGGGCTCCGTTGATAGTTAGTGGGTGCATATTGTCGACAATGGTTTTGATTCGACTATCTTCTTTGTGGTGAGACGTGCATGGCAATTTGTACCCCAGTTGCGGGTGATCATAATAGTCCTTGGGCGGGTAGTCCGAGAAACCAAATGGATTGGCCGTCGGCTTACCGTGGGTACCGCTGATCATTGCCTAATATTTGTCAGTCGCAGCAGTAGCATCCGGTCAAAACTCAAGTCGCCGCGTGTGGCCGTGGCAGCGTTAGGCAAGCTTGATCAGGATGGGAGGTGTGTGAGATCCGGCGGTGTGTGGCTTACTTTTGGCATCTTTTCCTGGAGGGTATAATAACCTTTTTTATAACCTTGGGCACAACTATGGCGTGGTCGAATTTTGAAACTTGGAGTCGTATTTGGATGCAGTGCAACGGGGGGGAAAGGAAGCATACAATCCAAACTGTCACCAGTGTTGTATTCTGGAATATGTTGGGGCCTTGGGCTTTGAGTTCAGGCAGGAGTGGGATCCCAGGGTTCGTCCTTAATGTATGTATTTCCCACGCCCATGCTCACCCCATTTACTCAATTAATAGTACTTAAACCCGACAAGAATAACCCTACCAATTATGGAAAAGATACTTCCTTAATCATCTCCCCAAACTAAATAAATACCAGAAAGAAAGTGGAGACCTTTCTACATTTTTTATCTTATGCAATCGAAAAACACTTACTTACAAATGAGAGGGAGCGAGAATACAAACGATTCACTCCCACACACTGGAAACAAAAACAAACAAAGACCTGCGTGCGGGGAGGTGGGGAGTAAGGAGAAAATAACTAATGGGGCACACGTTATAAAACATACAAGAAGAATGCACATTGAGAGAGCCAGTGCATGCGTATGGACGTGGGCTACAGTAAGACGACTGTTGATGGTCCGCGTCGCTCACTGCACTTGGCACTTGTGGGCCTCATGCACAAATTGACAAAATATGACAAAATCGGTGGAAACACACTACAAGACAAAAATTATGATACTCAAATTCACAACTGCAGAGTCTTCCACAATGTTTTATATTGGTTATGTGGATGACTGTAGCTTGCTGATAACTTTGTCAAATGAGACACAATTTGCCATCTGAAACTGTGAGGAACAATTCCAGCAGTACTTTAGTTCACTTAACTTTGCTGATTTTGTTAGTGAATATCCTACGGGATACAAACATCAACAATATCAATAGCAATCAACATGTGCATTAACAATCCTTTTCAAGAACGAACTTTTCTAGATAATCTCTTCACATTAGCTAAGCTGCAAGTGGTCAATTGTGCATCATTTGGAAAAATATTTGAGATTCTATTAATCTATGTGAGTAGAGCTGGGATTAGGATATATATTCTACATTCTAATTACTCGTGCTTCAGCTTATTATAATTAATCATGAGAGAATGTACAACATTCCACTTGTAAAATCGATATTTAAGCAAATCTACATTTTCTGAACCTGGCTATTTTGTTGAGCCCTGATCAAAATGGCCCACTTTGGCCGGTTGAGCTGCTCCAGCGCCATTATGAAACTTTGAGTATTAAAAAAAATAATGATAATAATAATAACAAAGAAGATGCTAACGATAATAATATGTCCAGCTCAACTGGACATATTTTAACAGATGTACAACATTCCAACCAAAGTATTGCTGTTTCATCAATCTATGGTTACCAAACCTATCCTTTCTTGTGGAGCTCAAAATGGATCACACCCAACTGGACATACGCCAGAGATTGGGCAGCTTGAAAGTATCCCCATAGGGTGATGGAGCTTCTAATGAACATCATCACAATACTCACATTTATATTTTGAATATCTTAGTTTTTTTTGATATTTTTAAGTAGTCGATATTTTTTGTAAGTACATGTTCCATTTTATACCACATTCATGCAAACTTCAGCGTGAATAGGACTAAACAGTCAAAACCTGACAGTAACCTTACTTGCATGCAGAAGGTAGTCAAAGAGTTTTTATATCAGCTTTTTATCAGCCTTTGATACATATATTGCGGTTGAATACATAGTTCAGTTTACTTTCCGGGGTCTGCAACAGGTAAACAATATCTTCAGAATGTATATTTTTGGGATCGATGATTTCTTCCACACGTATGAAGCCTGCGCTGTTATTCTTTGACTGCAAAATGCAAGAATTTTTATTAACTGATGACTGCTTACGGAATTCCGTCCCTAGCAATATAAATGGCACATGAATTCCATCATCTGCCATAACGTTTAAGTCTTCTTCCATCAAGGATGAAATATTTGATTAAAATGACAGGTTGGCTGTTCGGGTACAATTTTGAATATTGGGAGTTTTTGATCTTGTTGTTCAATGAAATGTATGGTGATGGCTTGTTGTGACGCTTTATTGAAAGCATGACTGAATTTTTCTTGTGCTCTAAAGTTTTCATGTAGAATTTGAAGGCTAGTTCATCAGTTGTATTATTTCCCAACGGGCAAATGTCATTTGTGTATTCATTGTAGGATTGGCGTTTGCACAATAAAGCTTTCTTTGGGTCTCTATATATAGCCAAATAATAGAAAAATCTTTCGTCTGGTTCCTATTTCGGAAATGGTATCCCTGCTATAAAGACTAATATCATGATTTCGAGGAGTATTCATGTTGGCTTTACCTGTAAATAGAACTAGCAGGATAGTATACAACAACAATAGATGAAATTTAGACATATTGCATTCAGCAAAAAAACTTCAGTATTCGATTTTTGTAGAACTTCAGTTTGCATAATGACATAACCATGGACACAAATATGATCCTTTAAAGCTTTTTATGCATAAAAATCATCTTGATCTGAGAAGGAAACTAGGACAAGAAAATTAATTTAGTTTCATAGTTGTGAGTTCTTTTTTCAAACTCCCTGGATTCAACATACAGTTTGATATATTGAATGGTATAGCAGTAATCACAAGAAAAAATATCCAGAAGCATAATTGTAGATCAGCCTTTGGAACTTTGCTCCCTTGTCTGAAGTTTCCAAACATATTGCATAGGCAAGGTCATATAGCAAAAGCCACATGATCTGCCTGTAGATAGAATATTAGCATGAAAACCAACTCTGATCAAAATGGGAAAGAACACTTCACTAAAGTTCATATTCTTTAGTCTGGAATTCTTAGTGCACTCATTCCACTTACCTTTGAAGTTTGAGAACATTTTAATATATGTCAAAATAAATTGAGTTGAAAAAATCATGTCAATTTATGGTCATGTGTTATTCATCTTTTTTCTTTTTAAAATGCAGCCAAGTTTAGTATCGCATCGCTCATATGTGAACTCTGCCACAGATGTGAATAGTCGATTGGTGCCTGTATAGAATGCACACAAATGCAAATGCAAATGGAAATGCATGCAAATGTAAATGCACACAAATGCAAATGCAAATGCATGCAAAGGCAAATGCATGTGAATGTATGCAAAAACAAATAGGGGTCTTTGCATTCAACTCCAACAGGCATTTTAACCTGCTGGAGCATCGTATCTGTGTTCCCCTAGCAAAAGTTTTCAATGATGTGTGATGACAAATACATGTTCAACTCGTCTCTAAATTTGGGCCGAAAATACTATCAGAGATCTGAAACATAAATGAAAAGATTAAACAGCAGTAATTGCGGAAACTCACCTTAGTGGTTTTGTATCCCCGTGAAAAAAACAAAAATTTTCTTTACTTCGGAATTTTCCCAATGTTATGTTATCCATACAATTGTACACCAACTTTGTTTTACAATGTTCAATACTGAAGAAGTTTCTGTGCTAGAGTATGATCATCGATATGACTCATGAGTAATGAGATTATCAGCATTCTTTACATAAATACTTTGAATTTTTCAGACATTGCCATCAGTGCCTTGAAACTCGCTGCCATTAATCCCAAAGATGGCATACTGTAGTTCACCTAACAATAAAGTATCTGTTCTGCTGCAAATAAGTCCAATAAATAACTGGAGTTTCAGTTACATCATAGTTTAACTTGATTTTCAGCAAAGTCATTTTGTAGAAGATGTAAAGAAAGTATAAAGAATAGGCATATAATTTAATTTTAAATGAATTTTAATGGATTTCGTCCATCAAAAATGCAGAATTCAGAAGAAAATTGGTGTCTACTTAGCAGGAGACGTTATGCAAAATAGAACTACATTGGTTTTTTATAAGAAGCAAAAACTCAAAAAATTCCACTTCGTAATAGAAGCATACAAAATGATATAGCACAGATGTTCACAACAACATAAACTGTCTAATAGTATCAATGGATCATTCAACAATGTGATTTTCAATTGAGGATGATTGATTCTAATACATACCTGAAAGAAGTGTTCAAATAACACACGAATTTCAATCAAATAAAATGCGAAATGAATTTGTTGTAGTGTGTTTCCGCCGATTTTGCTACACACTCCTCATTTTTTGTCGATTCGCACATAAGGCCTGCAAGTACCAAGTGGAGTGAGCAACGTGGACCATCGACAGTCGTCTTACTGTAGGGCATGTCGGTACGGGTGCATTTGGTTGCTCTCCTGTGCATGATTATTGTTTCTTATATACTTACCACTAGTTATTTTTATGCGTACTCGCCCCCTCCCAGCGCGCCCAACCTTTTCTTAGTGTGTTTCTCGTAGTGCGTGGGAGTGATTGTTATCTCGCCCCCTTTCCTTTGTATAGAAAGTGTCTATTTTGTGTGAGGTAAAATCAGAGAGAATTCTCCTTTTATTCTTCCTTATTTAAATTGGGAGACAGGTTAAGGAATTGAGTCGTCCTTAATCTGTTGGGTAATTAGTGTCGGGTTTAGGTACATTTAGTAAGTTAATCGGGTAAGCATGGGTGTTGGAAATACGTGCATTAAGGACGAACCTTGGAATCCCACTCCTGCATGATTCATCAACAAATTCACTAGATTACTCAATTGGTGTCCTTGATAAAAGATATTTATTTGGCGACCAATACTAGTGCTTTTCTGCTAGACAATCCACTCATACTAGTGGGCACTTGTTCTGCACACTCAGGCCAACCCTACTAAACAATGTCAAAGTATAGACACATCCCAACTAACCTAGTTCATGTTGTGCATCTATTTTGTTAGCTCAAACAAGGATAATGGTTCGAGCCCCTACCATACCCTGTTTTTTTTTCATTTCACTTTCACATCATTTCACCAACTAATTCTTTTGATACGCAGCATCCAAACCAAAAATCTAGTTTGGAAAATTTAGCTGATCAGTATTTGACTATGGTCTGCTGAAACGCCGTCTGAAGGCATGTGATGCTGATGCAGATAGGCCAATTTTGATGCTTTGGCTTTGGAATTTGGGCAAAAGTCAAATGCTCCTAACAACAAATGCACCTCAAAGATTTTTCTTCAATGTTCAAGAGATGTTCTTTAGCATACAACAATTGTTTAATTAATTGAAATTGTTGATCATATGTTCGAAATAAAACTTGAATATCAGACAGTTTTTTCCATATATGTTTGATATGGTATTTTGTGTAAAAATCTGATCACTCTGTCTGCATAAAAATCCGAGAATTTTTTATCCCAATCACATAGAGTTGATCAGGAAGTATACAAAGAAGCAGATCAATGGTGCTTTTGATTGAAATTCGATGCAGAGCAGTTGCTGGGTATTGTTTGCAGTGTGATCTGTTGTATGAAAATTTTTGATCTAGATGGTATCAAGTTGATCAGGAAATATGAAAATTAGCAGATCAATGGCGGTTTTTGATGAAATTCGATGCAGAGCAATTGTTAGACATGGTTTTCAGTGTGATTTGATGTCTGCAAATTTTTGATCCAGATCGAATAAAGTTGATCCAGAAGTATAAAAAGCAGCAGATCAATGATTGTTTTTGATGAAATTCAATGCAGATCAGTTGCTGGCTATTATTTTCAGTGTGATCTGACGTCTGCAAATTTTTGATCTAGATCGAATAAAGTTGATCAGGAAGTATGAAAACTAACACATCAATAGTTGTTTTTGATGAAATTTGATCGATTCAGAGCAGTTGCTGGTTATTGTTTGGAGTGTGATCTGATGTCTGTGAATTTTTGATCTAGATCGAATAAAGTTGATCAGGGAGTATAAAAATTAGCAGGAAACGTGTGATCCTTTTGGACTTTAGACTTAAAAGCAGGGTATTGGCAAATCCCTCTAGACATCGCTTCACCCCATAAAATGACTTTCGTCAGCCAACAAGGCTTGTTCCAATTCAAAGTTTTGCCTTTCGGTTTGAAAAACGCTCCCACCCAATTACAGAGACTGATGGAACAGATTCTACATCCATACATATGGAAAATCTGTCTCGTCTACATCAATCATATAATAGTCTTTTTGCAAACGTATAACAATCATCTAGAGCATATTTAATTGATTTTTTAAGCTCTCTGTGATGTTAATCTAATGTTGCGACTCGATAAATGCAAATTCGTACCAAAACAGGTAAAATTTTTCGGCCATCTGTTGAGCAAATGGATATGAAATACAAAATAAAAGAAGACCATCTAGCAGCTTTTGATCAGATGAAAACAGCCTTAACTTCTACACCTTTTTTGCGATATCCCATCTATGATGAAAAAAAATCAAAGTTCTTTATTCAGACCGATGCTAGCAGGACAGCTATTGGTGCAATTTTGTATAAGGGAAATGAAAACGATCAGTGAGTAATCACAGACAACAGTAGAGTCTTGTCTGATGTTGAAACTTGTTACAGTATGACTGAAAACAAATGTCTCACTATTGTAGAAGCTTTTCGCTGGTATAGACACTATGTCTATGTTCAAAAGGTAATGGTCAGATCTGATTATAAACCTCTGCAATCGATTAAAGAAGAAAAACATCGAAATTCACGACCTCAGAACATTGCTTGTTGTAGTGTGTTTCCACCCATTTTGCTATATTTTGTCGTTTTTGTCGTTTCACGCATGAGGCCGCCAAGTACCAAGTGGAGCGAGCAATGCGGACCATCGACAGCCGTCTTACTGTAGGGCATGGTGGTATGCGTGCGTTGGCTCTCTCTCTCTCCGATGGTATGTAAAAAATTGTTTTTATATCGTATGTTCAGCCTTGGTTTTTATATCATACTCGCTGCCTCCCCGCACGCCTATTTTCATTGTCTTTTCTCCGTAGTGCATGGGAGTGAATTTTTGTGCTCTCGCCCAGCCCCATTTTGTTAGTAAGTCTTTTTATTGCATAAAGGTAAAATTTTAAGAAAGGTTTCCTTTCTTGCGTTCATTTTAACTTGGGAGACAAGTTAAGGAAGCATCTTTCCTTAATTTGTAGGGTAATTAGTGTCAGGTTTAAGTACATTTACTTAACCTAATCGGGTAAGCATGGGCGTGGGAAATACAGACATTAAGGACGAACCCTGGGATCCCACTCCTGCCTGACTCATCAAGCACCGACCTAGCATCAAAATACAACATGCTATAATACTTCAAGACTACAACTATCGCGTTAAATATATAAAACGAAAAGAAGACACTTGTGCTGACTTTCTGTCACAAAACAAAACTCGTTCTAAACCGAAATTGATGTCTAAAGAAGAAGTGGCAGACGAAACATTTAGACCGACATTTTGCGAACAGAAGAAAATCGTTGCGGTCCTGACTAGATTGATGACTCGACAAGAAGAAGAAAATGGCAAACTTCCTTCTCGTGACAAACTGCCTACAGTCGAAAATGATTTCAAACAACCTGAAAAACCTGCTAGAAACGTCCGAAAAAAAGCCTGAAGCACAGAAGAATGATCCGTATATTGTGAAACTTCTAAAAATTCTAGAAGAGAAATTTTCTCTGTATTCCATACCAAAAATAAAATACTGTACCAAACGTCAAAACAAGCTAATACAGCTTCGGCGATAGCAGTTCAGACTACTCTAATTGAGAGCAGTTTGTATCAATTTCATGGTGCAAAAATTTTGAGTCATCAGGCTCATTCGCACTACTGCGATGATCTGACAACATTTCTGGTGGCTGAAAATAGAAGAATCGATCATAAAATGGACAAAAACGTGTAAAGTTTGTCAACAAACAACTTCTCAGTTGCTAAAACCACCTCCACTTTTGCCAATTCAGCCGAAATATCCGTTTGAAATCATCGCGACCGACAATGTAAATATTTCTCCTCTCCATGTGCAATGGTTCTCGCACACTGGGTGGTAGCTTCTCTACCACGGGCTGCACAGCCCTACATCGCATGTTACGACTGCAGCAGTGCCCGTCACAAAAATCCAGGTCTGGGCCCATGACTTGGTTCAGCAACACCAAATCTACGGGTTCAGAGGAAAATGCTCGAAGGTTGTGCATCGTCACATTCTCCTCGTAGGGAAGCGTGACGCCCTCATCACAACATACCTCCCCCTGCTGAGGCATGCAAGGGGCCCCCTGGTATGGTCACCATGTAACGGTTCTTGCACACTGGGTGGTAGCTTCTCTACCACCAACTGCACAGCCCTGCATTGCCTGTTATGACTGCAGCAGTGCCTGTCACAAAAATCCTGGTCTGGGCCCATGACTTGGCTGAGCAACATCAAGTCTACGGGTTCGTAGGAAAATGCGCAAAGGTTGGGCATCATCACACATGAGAAACGGTCGTAGTTCATAGTTTCTCAAGACTATTTCACTCACCAAATGGGTAAGTGTTGTAGTGTGTTTCCACTGATTTTTCTGGATTTTGTAATAGTTTTGTCAATTTCGTAAAAATGCACGCAAGTACAACACATCCAACCATGCCCAACCTGGCCCAGCGCGACAGCTACTGTAGAAGACGGTTTTTGTGAATTAGTTAGTGTGTATTATTGATTCTTCTCATGCTTATCGTCCATTATATTATAATTATACATTTTCGTCTGTACTTTACTCAACTCGTTTTTATATTGGTAAGACATCATGTTTTTTGGAAGGGGCGATTTTTAGGTAAGCTTTATGAATAAATGTTTAGTTAGAAAAGCGTTTTATTTGTGTCCAAAAGTGTGTCACCTTGTCTGACTAGTTTTAGTCAGGCATTTCTTGGAAAGCTAGTATTCTGTTCTTGACTTCTCGCCCCTGTGTGAGGAGTCATTCCGAGGTTTAGGGCAGGGGCAGGGAAGCACTGGCATTAAGGTCGATCCCTGGCTATCTCTCCTGCATAACAATTTCCCTTGCCGATTTTACACCCCTTCCTCCGACCTGAGGGATCAAGGAGGCAAAAAATCGGTCAGAGACGCCCCGAAACGCCCATCTTATTTTCAAATACAACATAAGCACTCATTTGATCCTGGATCAGAAAGCAGCCACCATCATCAGAAGTTTCATAAATAATGTAATTGTGGTTCACAGAAGCCCAAAATACCTGCTATCGGACAACGATGCAGGTTTCACCTCGAATTTGATGAAATATGTCAGGAATCTCTTGAAGGTCAGAAATATCAACACTACTGCATATCACCCACAATGTAACAGCATGGTCCAAGGATTTAATCAAACGTTGATTTCACAATGAAAGAAATTCACGGCCAATGATCCCGATAACTTGGAAAGATATTTGCCTTTTGCCACATTTATAATGCTCTACCTCACACAGCTACTCACTTTTCTCCCTTTCATGTTTTGCCAGGGTACAAACTCAGAATCACTATTTATTTCGATTGCACAAAAAATCTAACGTTTCTGCTGAACTACAATGCCTATCAACATATCTTCACTCAGGCACAACTAATGTTGTATAGTAAAGTTTTGGAAAATTTGAAAAACGCTGCAAAATCGAATAAACATTTTACAGAAAATCAAAAGAAAAAAAATAATCTTAACAATCTAGTGCTGCTAATTAACAGTAAAAAATGGACAAGAATCGATAGAGACTTTGTTGGACCCTTTCTAGTGGTCGAAAACTCCGACATTCAGCAAAACGTTATTACAATAAATATTAAACTTCATTTACACACTTTGAAATTTTGAAAATTCTAAAATTTTAGGAGATAATTTTGAGAATTTTAGAATTTCACAAAATCTTTGAAAAACTCAGAATTCGAAATTTTGAAATACTTGGACATTTCATATAATTTTGGAAAAAATTTATGAAAATTTGAAATTGAAAAAAAAAATTTTAAACTGTAGAAAAATTGGATGTTTTAAACAATATTCGGAAAAACTAATTTTAAAATATTTTAAGTTTTTGGAATGTAGGATAATTTTCAAAATTTTTGAAAGGAAAATTTTGCATTCAAAAGATCAAACTCTTTAATAAATTCGGAATTTTAAAAAACTTATGAACTCCGCAGTATTTTAGACAACGAAACTCGGATTTCGAAAAGTTAAAAATTTCGAAAAAAAGTTTTAATTCCAAGAATTTAAAAATTAAAATTTGAAAAATTTGAAAAATCTAAAATTCGAAAAATTTGATCAATTGGAAAAATTTGAAACATAAAAAATTTGAGCAACTTCAGATTTGAAAAGTTTGAGATTTGAAAAATCTAAAATTCGAAAAATTTGATCAATTGGAAAAATTTAAAACATAAAAAATTTGAACAACTTCAGATTTGAAAAGTTTGAGATTTGAAAATTTTAAAATTCAAAAAATTTAAGATTCGAAAACTTAAGATTTGAAAATTTCAAAATTTGAAAAATTTGAAATATTTGAAATTTGGAAATTTTGAAATTTCAAAAATTTAAAGTTTGGAAAATTTTAAATTTCGAAAATGTAAAATTTCCAGAATTTGAAAATTTGGAAATTTGACACATTTGAAGAATTAAAAATTTCAAAAATTTGAAAATTTGAGATTTTCGAAAAATTTAAAATTTTAAATTCAAACATTAAATATTTGAAAATTGAAAAAGTTGAATAAATTAAAACTTTAAAAATTTCAAAAATTTAAAACTTCAAAAATTTGAAAAATATAAAATCTCAAAAATTTAAAAAATTTTAAAAATTTGAGATTTGAAAATTTTAAAATTTAAAAAATTTAAGATTTGAAAATTTTAAAATTTGACAAATTTTAAAAATTCAAAATTTCAATAATTTGAAAATGAGAAAATTTCGAAGAATTTAAAGTTTTAAATTCAGAACATGAAAAATTTAAAATTGAAAAGGTTGAATAAATTAAAACTCCAAAAATTTCAAACTTCAGAAATTTGAAAGTTGAAAAATTTCAAAAGTTTAAAATTTCAAAAGTTTCAAAAATTTAAAATTTCAAGAATCTGACAAAAAATTTTTTTTATAAAGTTACAAATTTTGCCATGCTTTTGAAGGGGGAAACGTTTGATATGGAAAATTTTGAGAATTCAGAAGCTTGGTACGCTGGTAAAGCAATAAGACAATAATAAAAGATGCGCACTGCTCTCTGCCGAATCCAAACTACAGCAATTACATGTGAATGGTCCACTAAGGCTCGCACTCAGGCAACTTCCAACAGTTGCAAAATTATTATGCACTACAACACACGATTGATATAAATAGCACTCATGAACAATTTATCCGCTGTTGTTGAAACCAATTAATAAAAAAATACATTTCATAGAACAGAAAGCATGCCAAAAAAATAAGTCCAAATATCCACAGACTCAAAGTAGTAATGCAAAATTTCCAACAATTAAATGGTAAACAAAAACAGTGCAATAGAAACAAAAAGCCGGACTACTTTTTGAGAGCTTTTTTGTGATATGATTATCGTGGAATTCAAACTTTTTTTGCGTTTTTTAGACCTAAAATTGAAATAACATAAGATAATAGATAACATAACCGTAACAAATTGATGTGAAAACTAGCGGCATCCAGAAAACGACAATTTTTGATGTGGTTAGTGCGATTTTGAACATATTGACCAGCATCTGAAAACAAAATTATCAAATTATCAAAAAAAAGTCTAAAAAATGTTTTTAACATTGCAAACGTTAACACGCAATATTTACTAGACCATGGTGTGATATTCACTTTGTCAGAGGGTCAATTCCTCTGACCTTTGGTCCTCTAATTACCTCACTTTTATTTTCTAAAGTTTCTTTGTTGTTAAAGTGTTTCCATTTATTCTTAGGTAAACAAACCGATAAAACGGTTTGTGTCACATACATTTTTGGTCCAAAATAAATAAATGGTGGGCGTGAAAGTTTTGCATGCAACTAGCAAGTTGATGTTAGGCGCGTTGCAGTATGTTTTTTCATTCTGATAATTCATTTTTATTATCGCCTGGTCGTTTTTTATTGCGTCTTCGGAGAAGCGTCTCCATTCTGCATATTGTGCTCGTCCCATCCGAAGGATTGGACGTTTGTGTAAAGACCCACGGTGACTCAGGAAGAGACGAGGGCGCATTCGCCGTTTTGTTTATTGTGTGTTTTGGAATTCGCGTCGCGGATCAATCTTGAGGATTTACGTGGCCTGAGGAGGTTTTCAACGTTCAGTTTTGATCAAGGAAATCTGTGAGTTGTTGTTCTGGAGTCAGGTAGATTGTTCTCGTCTTTGGATAAGTTTCAGCATAGGCTGTGGACTAAGATATCCTGAAGTCCCTGTGGCTCTCTGCACAGGGACGAATAGAAGGATCAGCAAAGCAGGGAGGAGACCGGCGTTTGTGTTCACATACTTTGGCACTTTGCATATTCGTTTCTTGCTTACTTTCACTATTGTATTTACTACACCTTCGTTTATTCAAAATAAATATCTTCATTCACCAAGTCTCAGGTATCTGCAGTAGGATTGTGATTAGTACCGGGTTAGCATCAGGGGCCGTACCAGTTTGGATCTCCCAAGAACCGCAGGTAGGCAGCCGAGGGTATACGACGGCCCATACGACAACTTGCTGGAATTCAATCAATCATTTAATATTACAGGAGCGGCATTTGGCTACACTGGAAAGTTGATGGATGAAGGAGAAATCCAAAGAACTAAATATTTGGCATAGGTAATATTTTTTACAAATCAGGAGACTAATATAAAACAAGTTTACTTTACTCTCTTCATTTAACATTAGTCTATGGCCCTGATTTCATTACAATGAAAATAGAAAATAGAATAGCATGTCTATTCTAATAGAAACTTACTCAAAGATATAATATGCACATACTCAATGTTTTCAAGTGTCAAATTGTTTCTATGATCAGACAAAATTAATTTGTACAACAAATAAGAGAGCTCACTGTAAGCAGATACCAAAGATGCATACAAAGTTTTAAACAAATTTCACGGGTTTTTTTTCAGTCGAAAACAAAAGTAAACTTTTCTCCTCAGTCCAAGCTTTGTTCTGCCCCTGTGTATATCTTCCATTGTTATTGCTTTTTAGACAATGGGCTTCTAAATTGCAGTTAACTTGACAAAAGTTAAATTCTATCAGTAAATGATAAAACATGCTTATTCTGGAAATTTTGAGCGAAATTGCATTTTCAGCTGCAAATTTTTAAAAAATTCTAAATTAGGTGCAAACAGGTCTCAGAATCCCAAAAAACTGCAGGAAAGTGCGATGAGCATGCATACAGTAAAACCAGGAGGACTTCATTTTGTCATTTTAATGCTTCTTGAGCATCCTCAATTTGAAAAAATGTTAGATTTAGCACCTGAAAATCTGGTATCTACCGATCATCTACTATGCACTGGATGGAGCTCAATTGTGAAGCTTTGGTGGTCCTGCTTACTGCAGTATTTTTTTGTACATTTGGAAATGTAACAAATTGCATTGGTTTACTGGGTGCAAATTTTCACTTAGCTGTAATGCATCAATTTTGCCTGATTTACTGAGACGGCTTTTTCTTAAAAAATTAGCTTCAACACATTCCATTATTATAACATAGGTTTTTTGGCAAACTGATTTTTTTTGAGTGGCAGTTTGATAGATTGAAGTTTGCTCAGCTTTAGACTAGGATGAATCTACAGATAGATGTAATTGGGGGGAGAATACAATAAGAACTATCCAAGAAATTGTTGCCTATATGGGTAGCCATTGGATGATTCCACTACGGGATTTGTATGTCATATGGCTAGCCGTATAGTTGTCCTAATCACAATATTGGAAGGTGTCAACTTTGCGAACAAATACTCATTTTTGAGTAGAAAATGCTCTAAAAAGTAACTTTTTTGTGATCTTTGCAGTTTTTGCAAAAAATAAACAACAATTTTTTCTACAATTTCTCTTACACTTTTAGTTGAAAAATCAATTTTTTTCCTCCTGGGTGCTTTACCCCTAAAATGGCGGGCAATCAAGCACTCATTATTCCTTGGTTTATTACACTGTTTAGCACACTGTTATTGTTTACTTACCTGTTGGGCACAATTAAAGACAATGTGTATGGTAATGTCCATAAAACCCATGACAATGACTATCGACATGGAAGTAGTAGGGCTAAATGGTTGCACCAACTCTGGCTTGACATGCAGGACCTTTTCCAATGCCCTGAAAATTTGCAAATATGTCACAAAAAAGATGCACAGACTCTTTCATGAGGATATACACTTGACTAGAAAGTCAAATTTGAACAGGACCACAAGTGCATGTTGGTATGACGGAGTACCTTAGTGAAAAATATCATAGAAGCTCAGAAGATATTCTTTGCATGGCGAGGGTCTCCGCCATCATCTGCGAAAAGCTGACACAGTCGAAATAAGTGACTGAAAATTCCCCAAATGCTAATGATCCACAACAACAAATGCGGACATATATTTGAGAAATGAACAGCTTTTAGTTTGCCAACCACTTGGTTCTGCATAACATTAGTTTTATTAAGCAACACTTAAAAGTTCAAGATGCATCCTGTATATACCTATTTTTTAGAAGGGAATATCCTGGTTCCAGCTGACCTTTTCAATATTAGCAAGGAGGCACGTAGTAAAATTTCTGTTGAAATTATTGCCTTTATATAATTATAGTTTTGTGATTGTGTTTTCTTACTAATGCTCTGAACTTCTTAGATCCTGAAAGATTTTCTGTTACATGGATGAATAACCATGAAACTATATTTTTCCCACTTTCTGCAAAAATTGGCGTCATGTAGATTGAATGAAATGCATCAATGTAATGTATTGCATAAGTAACTGCATTCCGTGTCCGGAGCAAAAGTGGGTATACACAAAAGTTTGAACTTTTTTTAATAGTACAGTTTTTTCCTGAAGTTGGCTTAAGGAAAGGGGTGTAGCCAATTGCGCCCTTTTCATATGCACTTTTACCAATTGGGCCGATCCAAATGCGCCACATGTCATATGCGCCATTGTCATATGCGCTATTAGCAAATGTGCGGTGTGTTAAATGCGCCATTTGCAAATGGGCATGGTTCATTTGGGCCATAATTCTAATTGGACACTGAAAACATAGTATCAAATGAGAAATGTAGTTATTCTTGAAGGACACACAAACTAGGCAAAAACAACATTGTAAATTATTATACAGTCATACAGGACCACACGGATAGTCACATAGCCAGAGTTAAAAATTACCAAAGTGCAATTCTGTCACATTTGGAACTCTAGAATTTTTTACACTCAATCTACAGTATGATCAGGGTCGAATTAATGCTATGGATTTTATGACCAATTTAGCTTATAATTTGGCTGATCAGTTGGCGTATTAAATACTGTAACTCTATGCTATTGTGTCTTGCTTATTTTGACTTTGGAACTCAAGTGGTAAGATTTGGAGTAAATGTTTAGTTTTGCTGCTTCTGAACAAATTTGAAGTATGAAGGTAATGGGTACAGGATTATCTGATCATAGAATCATGATCAAATCAAAGAATTAAGATCAGATCAAAGAATTAAGATCAGATCAAAGAATTAAGATCAGATCATAGAATCATGATCAGATCATGAAATCATGATCATATCATAGAACTATTTGCAGTAGCTAAACTGAGATATAGATTAACTATGTAAGTCTGAGAAAAATAAACATACAGCAAAAATTTTCGGATCGGAAAAATTTTGTAAAAAAATGCTTCCTAAACAATTTCTGGAGACAATAGTCATCTTTGTCACTTTTTTTATTACCGGTGCATCCATTGCCTTTCTATGATGAATTAAAATACAAAGGTGGCGCGGCGCATTTGCAAAAAGCGCAATTGCAGTTGGCGCAATATACACATGGCGCAAATGCATAGGGCGCATATAAAAATGGGGCACTTGAAAATCGGTGCAATTGGCTAGGGCGCAAATGGGAAAGCGCAATTGAAACTGGTGCATATGGCTACAAACCTCAGGAAATTTGGCAATAAACTATTACTATCCAAGCTAAAATCCATTGCGAGCTACATGCACAACGTTTCTGCACTTCCACTCGAAGTTCCTTACATGTAAATTCCTCGACACAGCTGTGCAAAGCTTTTTGAAAAAAACTTTAACAACATGATTTTTTCTTGATGTAACAAATGTTGTGATGTACTTTTTTAATTTTAAGCACTTTACAATCATCGTTCCATCCAACTCAGCTTGGAAAATCTTCGATTTTACAACTTAGTTTACTCTCCAACAATTTGTTGACATTTCCATTCCGTTTCTCGACATAAAATAAGTAAGAGTCCATTTGTTAAGGTCTAATCATCTTGGAATTAAATATTGCTAGATATTTTTTGGTTTTGAAGTCTTGATATTTTTGGATGCGATCATCAACACGAGCTCCCAATAAGCTGCTTTCACTCAAAAAGAGTAAAATGTGTTCATTTGAACTTTTTTTTGTTGATTGTCAAATGGCATGTTCCAACTAGTTAAATGAAAACTCATCTGCGCGCTTGTATGCACGTGGTATGTGTCATTTTTCCTACATCAAAAAATGAACACGTGCTGAGCATGAAAAATATATTTAATCGCCTTATTTTTTATGCTTTTAATTTGAAAAAAGTCCTTATGGAGATGAAACTCACTAATTTGTAGAAAGAAGCATTAGGCAAAAAGGTGTAGGAAAATAATGTGTACTAGAAAACATATAATCTTGATGAAGAAAATAATTGTTCCTTTGAAATCCTGAAGGTAGATTGTGTACGAAATTTTATTCAAAAAATTATAGATCTCCAAACACTCTTGAAGAGAATCAAGCAAGCAACAATTTTTTTTTTAAATCTCAAGCATAGGATTATCGCTTGTTATTACACCTGAATTAATTCGCCTACATTTTGCGTAAAATTTTCCTAGAAATTAGCAAAATTTTTGCTGAATTTTTTTTCCAAGTTATAAAATCACGTTTACCAACAGTGTTTATTCAGCATGGGATTATCATTAAAATAACATGAAAAATGGAGCTTTAAAGTATTTCATGGATACTGAATGAAAATTAGCAAATGTCAAAGATGAGCGTTCTGAAACATGGCATGGTATTATGAACACATAAAAGAATTGAAATTGTAGAACAAAGAAACAAAGGACAAAGATTCAAATGCAAATTCTAATAAATAATGGCAGATGCAGGGAAGAGGGGTGTTATGGTGGCCATCCCCTGAACTTATGTTCACAAAATAAAAAATATCAAGATAAGGCAAATTATTAGAAATCTACAAAAAATTAAATACTATAGCCAAAGTATTTATATTCTTGCCGGTGGCCCATTGTTTCGTTCTTTTTGCATTTCTTATTAGGAAGAATTATAGTTTTTCGAAATAGTCACACAATGCAAATGGAGAAGAGAACACTGATGAATATGTAAGTCAGTTAGAGACACTGCCAGACGAAAATGACGCAAAAATTGATTTAGATCAGACCACTTTAGCATCACCTTTTATTCATCGAGAAATTCTAGTTGATGAAAACATGATTATCATTCCTTTTGTTCAAAATAATTAACGTCCACTCGATTTTTTGATTTAATTATGTGACGTTTTCAATTGCTGTCCATCATCTTTTCAAATTAAAAAAAAAATCGTTTGTATGTCAGTGCAAATAACTTGACAAAAATATAAAAATTATAAAAGAAATTTTCGCCCGTCCCCTTGAAGATATACCTGCGACCGTCAGGGCAAACAGAAAGCAAGATCATTGATGCCCACTCAATCACAGATGATGCAGTTGACCTCCCGAAGTGTGCATCTTTGTTTACAGCCAAAATCGGTAAGAGCTAGAACCTTGGGGTTTGTTCATAATTTCTGGCTAAGGGAAAAACTAAGGGGGTTGCCCCGTGGATCTACCCAGTAGCCCTCAGATTTGACTTTTTTTGAAACCGTGGCCTGAATGCAATTATACAACAGCCCAAAGTTCCCAGAACCCCGAAAATTCCACATTTTCGTTGAATAGAGTTTATGACTAAAAAATTTTTTTTTGCATCAAATTTGCTTGCTGTATAGTTTCCTGACCATGATGCTCCCCAGCTAACATGCATGCAAAAATTTGTCGATGGACTGCAGAAGCATAGGCTAGGTAGACTGTACTGCTGTTTGAATGTGATATGTGACGTCTGCAAGTGAGACAAAGCTGTCCCCAAGCAGGATGCATCTGATCGCAGGTGATCAGCAGCCGTCTGGTGTAAGATGCAGCCATCACAAGAGGGAAACAGCTGTCTGCAAGTGAGTTGATACTACACATAAAGAGGCAAAATAATCGTGGAGGGAGATGCAGTTACCTGCAAGTGAGAGGCAAGACATCCATCAACAAGTGAGATGCTCGCACATTGAACACAGCAGTCCGCAGGTAGAATGCAGCCAAACACAAACATTTAGGAGGAATCTGCTTGTGAAACTCAGCTGTCGAAATGTAAAAGACAGCTATCTGCAGGTGAGATCAGAAACAAAAATCCAGAATCTAGATGCAGGCATATGCAAGTAAAACAAAGTTGTTTGAGATGAGATACAGCTGTCAGTAGGCAAATGCAGTTGTCCATGTGAAATGCGGCCATCTGCAAGCAGGACTCAGTTTTCTGCTCGAAAAATGCAGGTTGGGCACAGAAAGATGCAGCCATGCACAAGTGAGACGCGCCCATCTGGAGAAGATGCAGAAATCTGCGCCCTAGATGCACCCATACGCAAGTAAAACATGGCCAACTTTGATTATGTATTTTAAGTAAATTTTTGAGCCAAAGTGACCACTGGTCATTCAATCGACTCTAGATGGAATGATTACATCAGGGAATCATTCTTGCAGTGATTTCTATGATTTTTAATGGAATGGTTAGCAGTGTGACCAGTGATCACTCAGGTTATTCCACTGGATGAGAATTTTTATCTTTAAAAAAATGTTTTGTGTTTATTTGCAACATTTGTGATTAAATGGTCATTTGAATGACCAGTGGTCGGTCTGATGATCCTTCATAAAATGAAACCTCCGGCAAGCTATTTGGAAGACTTTGGACTCAAAAGTCACATGAATTGACTGTGGTCACTCAGATCATTCAGATAATTACATCTTTGCAACTCTCCTATCATAATAGACTCTTTGTGCTGTATCCATGACTACAGTTGTATCGGGTACCAGTGCATATGAGAGGGTGTTGTTTTGACCCAGTAGTCTTCTGCATCAATCACTGGACTGTGGACAGCATCAGATAGTCACAAAAATGTCATGAAATCTAATTGAATGACTTTTGACTAAAAGGTCGTATGAGTGATGATTGGTCACTTGCCTGGCTATTTTTATCTTTTGAATGACCAAGGTCATTTACTCTGTGGGGCCTTAGCTCAAGAAAAGGTGATTTGTGACCATCATCCTCTCCATATAATGGTCTGACAATGAATGAATTCGAGACAGCAGTCATATCAAGAAAAGAGCACATACTTAACCACAATAGACCTACTCATCTTCATCTCTTGCATTCTGGATGACATAATATTGACAAAAGAAATTTTCGGTGACCAATAATTTGCTATATAGTGTTGGGAATTGATGGTAACTTTTTTGGGAAACACAAATCATCTGTGAACTTTTTTTGGTTAGTTTTAAGCATATCCCACACTTCTAGTGCCACTTTCCACCTAGAGTTTTGGAGCTAGTGGTTGAATCCAGTTGGTATCCAGTGCTGACATTCACCCAATCAGATCGGACTTGCATCCTCATTATACGGTAACTGGTGCTGAATTTACCCAAAAATTTATAAATCATGGCTTCGCTTATCTGACCTGGCTTTCGTGGAGTAGGAGTCGCTTGTATTCAGACTGATGTTTTGCCTAACTAACATACGAAATTAAAGGCCATCTCATTTTAGGGACACAACATTTTGCATGAGTTCAAAATACCCCATTGTTCTTCAATTTTTCATGAACACGCATACGTAAATGCAACTAGATTACTGTAGGTAGGAAATCTGATGTCAATCAACAAGAGATTGTTCTAGAAACTGGGAAATATTTCTGATTGGCCAACAAGGCTAAAATAATGCTACTCGGATGCCAAAACTCTAATTATTTAAATATTATAATTTGAGGAGAAAATTATCTAATACGTGATTTCTCAATTATCATAAAAAACAGCTCACACCCCGATATTCTCATCTAAAAACACGCAATTTGTCAGTGTTGCATAATTTATCTGGTGTCATGCAGAACCAAGTTGATTGTCGATTACCATGCATTTATTTCTGTTATCTATTCCTTCATTTACTCTTATGGGGCATAAGCATTTGTGGCATTCTTGGCCACTCATTTCGACTTCGGAAGCTCTTCTTAGCCAGAGCAGACCATCGCCCAGCAAAAAACTTTTTCCTAGCTTTAATGCTGTTTTCCAGTTTGCTACTTTGCTTCATTAATACACTTGATATATTTGTGGTCATCTTCCAAAATGAGTTCTCCGTCCAGTGGCTTTCCATGCTGGAGAGTTTGTCCATCTTTTTGGTCATGTACTCCCAAGTTTTAATAGCATTCTACAAAGTCGTACATATCAAATCGTACCTTGTTGAACCCCTGGGCTTAACTACTTCAATGTCAATGGTCTTCATCATGGGTTTCATTGCTGCGATGATACACATCATTTTTGTATGTGTTGAAAAAGTAAGTATGAATAATTACAGTAAGATGGCAGCCATACTGAAAAGAAAATCAAGAGCTTGGAGGAAAGTTTCAAAATTGACTTCCTCTCTGAAGTTCTTGTCTAAGTTCTCTGAGAAATTTATTTCTACGAGCACAATTTTTGCTGGTGAAAAAAGCGAGCCAAAGGGTTCTTGCCTAAAATGATGTTTGGAAAATACATACCATATGATCATTTGCCTCCCAGAATCTACCTGGCCACTAGAGATGGAATGGATCCAGGATTTCCAATGTTCTGGATACGGAACCAGGTCCAGGGATTCAGTTCCGGATCAGGGTAATTTTTCAGTTCTGGGTCCGGGCCTCCATTCGGTTCCGGGTCTTGGTAATTGGAAATGAGCATCACAGTTCCAGATTGGAGTAATCAGCTCCACTAGAAATTGATCTATATCTGGGTACAGATGAATAATATCTGCTGTGTAGTCAGCTGCACAAGTTCAGGATTGTAGATTACTGTAACAAATCGCATCATGAAATTTTCAATGGTGAACCAATTAAACTTATATAATGCAATGTTGTGGATATTGATGAGAAACGTAATCCTCATTCAAGTCTAATCTATATTATCTTTTTTGTGAAAAACCGTAGACCATGATTCCCAGAGTAGCGCTAATACAATTTGATATAATAATTTAGAGTTAATTAAAACAACAATGCCTTCAAATACTATTTTGGAATATTCTGAAAGGCAAGATGATGATAATGCTGTTTGCAAGGCATGCAGAGAAAATGCTGGAAAAAATTGCAATTTCAGCTTCAAAAGAAAACATTGGAACTTTAAACAAGAATTTAAAAGCAATTTACCCAAAATTGATGGTGAAATGAAAATAAAAATGCATGCCCACAAAACTGATGCAGGTGAAAAAGATTCAAAAATTAGTTATCTTACGCGGATTAGTTTGCTGCTCACTTTTTGGTAGTTTCAGTGACCAGTGTTGCTTCAGGGCGGATGTTCAGTGGTGCTGTCATTGTTTACTCAAGAAAAAGAAAGTGATCATTTAGTGACAATAATGAAAAATCTTCGCTTTAGAGATACAATTTACCAGAAATCGTTTTTAAATATTAACACTCATACTATCAGTCTAATAAAATAAATGTTCAGATCCTTACTTTATAACGTGACTTTAGGGTCAACATCTACTTTTAGTCTGAGAGTATATTTCCACTTAATTAGTATCAGTTATGTTTAAACTGCGTCTGGGATTATCCAGATCGGGATATGGATAGTACAAATGGGTTGTTTTTGATCCAGTTTCAGGTAATCGGAAAAGCTTCCTCTGGATCCAGATAGATTCAAATCCTAAAAAATTCCAGGTAAAATGGATCCGGATCTAGATCCTAGTACCGCTTTCATCTCTACAGGCCGCAGGCCTGAATCATACAAGCACGATGAAGTTGAGCTTTAATCCATCGATCATCCACCCAAAAACTATTTTTGGTCAAGAAAGTCATGCTCCAGACATACAAAAATCTGCCTCCCTTTTGAAAAGGTGATCTTGAAACTGTGAACTATATAAAATCCGTGCCTGATGCTCAGACCTAAAAACACCAGTGAATTAAACAAGTTACACGAATTAGATCCTATTGTTTGTGGTTTTATTCATAGAAACCATCCATATTAACAGGACAAAATGATTAGCTTGAGGCCTCTCGCTGAAGATTCACAAAAAATTAACATAAAGCCCATCAGAAGCATAACCGAACTCAGCTATAGAATTCAAAGTTTTGTGAACATTACAGATGATGGATACTGACCCAATAAACAAGCACTTTTCAGGAGTCTTGTGCATCTTTGTAGTCATGTCATGCTTCTAGGATTGAAACTGAAAGTCAAGCACAATTTTACATCTCTGATAGTGTTTTCTAAATTACTCACCACACAGACATGTGAATTCAGAACAAGCTCACTCAGCCATCTATGGCAATTCCTGTATCAACGAAAGATAAAAGTTAAGTTGTGAACAGTGAGACATCTATGAAACTGAATTTGCTTCGCATACAACAAAAGAGGCATAGAAAATTCTGAATCCAAACATGCAAATTACAGTAAATTGCAAATATGATATCATTATACTTTTTCCCAGCAAAACAAGGTAAACACTCTTCCAGAAATTGGGAAAATTAGTTCATTAGACTTTTTTCAAGCTAGTGAATTTCTGATTGATGCGTCAATGAGTAGATGACAGCAAACAAGATTTACTAGAAATCCCCTAAAAAATATGTGAGCATTATAATTTGACTAAATTTACTTGATTATTGAGTAATAGCTGATCATAAAAAATGAGCTCGATTCCACCAACTCACTTAATGAAGCCTTGTCTTTGTCATTGAACGTTCCAGTGTTAAGGTAATGGAACTCCTAAACTGTGGAAAAACATGGATGCCAAGGTCCCGCATTTTGTCAGTTTTTTTGCTCAACCGAACCAAACTTTGGTCAACTTCTGACTCAGCCCAAATACAAAGCCACAGGAATCAAACCATATCTAGTCCCAAACCCAAGTCATTATTTAAAATGAGACCCAACCCAAATGAAAACTTCCTCAAACATTTTTAAAACAAAAACAGCATTTTTATTGCAAACAGTAGAAGCAACAACATGGAATGCATTAAAATCAACTATTACAGGGTGAGCCGAAAAAAGCCGACCGGTACTGAATACCATAGCTTTCAAACGGGAGAGGATTTTTAAATGCGGTGTCCTGCCCTCGATAGATAAAACATCAGGCATAAATACTGCAAAGTTTCAGCCAGATTGCTCGAATATTCACTGACTAGAATTGAAAATACTAAATGTCGGCTTTTCTGCAAATTAATTTGAAAAATTGACAAAAATAGACAAAATCAAAATGTTTTACAACAGAAAAGTGCAATAAATCCAATCATGAGAACCATAAAAAAGCTGGAAACTACAAGAGAACCGTATTATCGGGTCCTATATTCTATTACACCAATAATTCCAATCTTTCCGGTGTGGTCAATGACAGAATTGATTTTTGTTTTGATATTGGTTTTTTTCCAATTTCAAAACAAAAGCCCTTGATTTTGGCGAAATTTTGCCCCATATTGAAACAAGAAGTTAATGACTTTGAATTAGGTGTAACTTATAATCTGGATGCTTTTTAAAGTATTATTGTGCGAAAAACAAAACTTTTCTCACAATAGGACAACTTTTACTTTGATTTTACATATTTTACTTTTTGAAAAATAACAACTTTTGTTAAATTTCTGTTTGTACAGTAACCATAAATGCTAGAAAATAGAAATTTGGCCTTGATAGCATAGCTAAACAGGGCGTTCTAATGCAGCAATGGGCATTGAAAAACCTTTATTCGTTCAAAAGTTATGTGAGTCAGCAGGGGTCGCCTTTTTTTGGCTCACCCTTGTGGATCGACAATATATTCTGAACAGTTTCTGGAGTGAAGTTTGATCTTAAATCAATGATACTTCATCCTGGACTACTAAAAATGAATTCACTAGCTACAATTATCACAGGAATGACCAAAGGTGCTATTCTTGGATACTTTCCTGATTTAGATTCCTATCAACTCTACTACTGAACATGGACTTTACCTGTCCAATAGACAGTTTTTCATCTGACTCTGGGAAAACAGTAATTTTTTTAAATTTTTGTGGAAACACTTACAAATTTTTCCTAAAGCTGGAAGGGCAGGCTCAACAGTACTTGATGGCCAAATATGTATCCACCTTGTGTGAGAGGCACTCTTTGGGTCTTTTTTACCACCTGGTGGAAGCCACATTCCATAGGTTGGCGACTGCCTGACAAGTGGGAATTGTTCCACTACCTATCTCATATTGTAAGCCCACTTTCGTATTTACAGCACCGTCACCAAGATGCTAAGCAAGCTGAGTAGACCCCAGCAAGGCAGTATCTTAATGGCTTCTCGACGTCAGAGCTCAAATGATGTCGACATGACAAGACGAGTTACAGTTTCCAAGACACCTAAAAAAAATTGAAAATATCACTTTGCCAAACACAGGACAAGCAATCATCCCTTGAGGATATATTTCTGTCATCTGGTTTATAAAGTGAGCTTTATTTCACATAATATCCCTTGAAATAATCTAGATGGCGCCTGTTGGAGCCCTGACAGAGCGGACCTCTTAGGATGCCCGAGGAAAATCCATATCCACTGGCAGGAATGAGCTTGGACAGACCCTCAATTGTATGACGCCCATCTGATGTCTGTAATCTAGTAACGCCTTGGTCTACAGTCCTTTGTATATTTACTGTAAAAATCAAGGAATATGCTGAATAAAACTAAAACAACAATAAAGTTAAAGGATAGATGCAAATCGGACTAAATCCTGGGAGAAAGCTTTATTTTTGTGGACCTCTGCATCATGAAACTCCAAAAATGTTATAAAAACAAGAACTATTTCAGGGGCCGTCTTGGTCTAGTGGTTATCGCCTCTGACTGCTAGTCTCAAGAACCAGGTTCGATTCCGGGTGTAACCCGAAATTGAATTTCTGGTAGCTGGCCCCGGCAGACACAGCCTTTCATCCTCTCGGGGTAGATAAATCGTGTAGGCGAGCTTGGAACGCTGCTTGCCGGAGTCCACTCAGCCCAGTTAGCATGTTGGCGATAGTGCGGTGAATGAGGAGGTGGGCCTATTCCATTATGAGGTAGGTAGCCGATCAAGTCCTGCTTGTCAGGCAGACGCCAGCCTGTGGAATGTGGCCTCTACTAGGCGGTAAAAAGCACCCGAAGAGTGCCTCTCATACAAGGTGGGCACTTGTATTACCGTATAGTCCTGTAGAGCCTGCCTTTCCGGCTATAGGAAAAATGGGTAGGTGTACCCACAAAAATTGAAAAAAACTATTTCAGAATCATTTTTTTTCTTTCTTCCGTGTTCTATTGCTATGAAAGTTTGTCTGCACCTGCCAGACCCCCATTGTTAGTTTGCATGTCCACTTCCCGACAGTGAAAGAAGCATCAGCAGCATGCTCAACATATACAATATAGATGCCAAGTCTAAATTTGCTTTTGGGAACCCATGATCCTCTGAATCAGATAAAAATACATGGAAAAGTGGCAGGATTACAAAATATAATGTAGGCTTTTGTTGGGTTCATCACCACCATCCCACTATACCCAAGAACTTTGACTCATAGACCCAACTACACATAAGTTAATCACAATGTTCAGCCAACCAAAAACCCAATTCGATTTGGGTTGAACTGGATCGAATTTGGGTTCGGTCCTGAATGGAAGACCAGGATGGATACTGCTTATCTTCCAACTAAATTGTTCATTTGCCAATGTGGGTCAAATATATTTATGGCATCTACTCACTACTTTTCTGGCTCAACATCCAACCTTCTCTTTTTGAATTTGGCTCACTTGACACTTTATCATAGTATAACTTCTGAAGCATAGAAAGTGCAGAAAAGATCACATCATCAAATCAACTAGGCTTCAATTGTGGTCATAAGTTTGTACATGTATCTGGGGGGAAAGTGCTATAGGAATCCCACCAGAAATTGTCAGCCATATGGCTACTGGGTGATCCCCCTGGATTTTCCAATCCAATGGCTAGCCATATGGTTGTCATAGGGGTCCCTTTATTTTTGGTTGGAAAAATACTGGAAAATGTCAATTTTCTGAATTTTTTTGTTGACAACAAATACTATTTTTTGAACAGTTTTTTGACTTTTTTTCAGATATCGAATTAATTTTATTTCTTCCAGAGACGCTTAACCTCAAAATTTTGAGAATCAGTGATCCCTCGGTTTCAAAAAAGTCGCCCAACCCTCCTCAGACCTCAGGCACCCATTACCTGCATGAACTAGAGTCCCTACTTTCAACTCTAATTATGCAGAAGTTTATTATAAATGAGGTAAGCTCCAAAGTATGAGCATTGTCTTTTTTCCAGATAAAGCTCAGTGTGCACAAAGATGCAAACAAAAAGAAACCTGCCCATATAGACACCTCTCTTCTCAAGTTGCTACAGTCAGGTGGAAAAATTAAATTGAAAAATTTTGGCCAGTGACGCAGTCATCTTCCATGTTCTGATTTTCATGGATTATCTAACTATCGTAAGCTCATAAGAAAATGAATACAACATAGGTGACATGTGTTGGCTTGCTCTGCTGGAACATGAAAATACACTTTAAGTTTTTTCGAAAACGTTATCATTGTTTTAAAATTTGCAAACCTGCAATCAGTTTTTCATATAACCACAAATTTAAAAAAAAAAACACAAAGCAAAACAGTCTGCAAATTGGATCACATAGGGCTTGGTTGAACATTAGTGTAGGAGACATGCAAGTTTGTGGTTACATACAACATAAGCTATATCCAACAGTGACTGCTTTCGAACTTTGAATACTCAGAACTATTTCTAGAAACTGGCACATTACCTATGAAGTTCTTCAAGATCACCCATAGGAAATGGAAGACATCCGTGAGATCTTTCCTTGAATAATTTTCATTTTAGACACCCATCAATGTCTTCATCATTGCGCTAATCACATCAATTGTCAATTTCTGGTTGCCGTTATGTTTCACATCCATCTTTTATGGCGTCATCGTCAACAGGATCTGCAGGTCAATCAAATTTCTACAGAATGTAGAAAAGGGCAAATTCCACAGAACTATAATGAAGAATCTTAAAAAAGCTCTCAAGAGAATAATTTCGCTTTATGTTTCTGTTGCACTATTTTGGTTGCCATTCAATTGTTTGAAATTTTGGTTTAGTGCCACTAGTTTGTGGATATATTGTGCTCGTTTGTTTGGTATGCTTTCCATTCTCTGGAATGTATATTTTCACTGATTACTATCACAAGAAAGTGTAAATAAGTTGTTTGCAAATTTCACTATAATTCATAGCAGATTTGTACATATTAAAAATATCTATAAAAACAATAAAATGTATCAATGAAAAATGCTGAACGCGATTCAGACCTCGAGTAGTTAAGCTAGGTCAGACATATTCTTCTTGCAGTCATGTAGTTCTGGAGTAAAAACTAGATCTCTTGGGATCAAATTCTACTACATAGTTCTTGGTTTCTAAGTCCTTATATTTTCGGATCGGATAACAATCAAGTGTTGCTAATAAGCTGTTTTAACTTAAAATGAGTAATATGTGTTCATTTGAGCTTCATTTTGTTAATAGTTGCATTCAAAAATCTTGGCTCCCATCTGATTCAGGTAATGAGATCAAAATACCAGTGAAATTTCAGTTGAGGGGTCCTCTTGGTCTAGTGATTACCCTCTCAGACTACTAGTCTTAAGAATAGGTTTGATTCCAGTTTTGACCTCAAATTGAACTTCTGGTAGCTGTCCAAGCAGACACATCATTTCATTCTTTAGGGATGGATAAACTGTGCAGACAAGCTTAGAATGCTGCTTGCTGTGGTCTGCTCAGCACAGTTAGCATCTTGACCATGTTGCAGCAAATGACCTAGGCCTATCCCATTATTAAGTAGTTAGCTGAACAAGGATTGCTTGTCGGATGGATGCCAGCCTGTGGAATTGGATACCATTAGGCCTTAAAATGCAAATAATGAGCGGTGTACACTTATATGACTGTATAGTCCTGTAAAGCCGGCCATTATGGCTATACAAAAAATGGGTAGGTGTAACCACAAAAATTTTTATAAAAAAAATTCAGTTGAAGGCTATAATTTCATGGCTTTGGTCAGTTTGGAGAGGTGGAAGAGCTGCGCACTCAAGTCACATCCTTCTTCTCCGATTATTCAGCAGCAACAATGCACTATTCACCATCAGAGATAAGTGGTTTCCAATAACCACATCTTGGATAGACTTGAAAACATTTGGAGATTCATTTCCATTGGAATTATATACTGTAGGAAAAATTTTGTTGTCAAAATCAAGTTCGCTCAGATTGTTTAGATTCACATGGGCGAATTTGATGCTTGTTCATGGTTTATCTTTTCTTGTTTAGACTTACTTGCTCCTGGTCATTTTCTTCATTTACACTATGAATGAGCTAACCTTAACTACTCCATTCAACTTTCTTTTCCTTGAATTTGACTTGGTCGTCACCTTATTATAGCCTAACTCTTGAAACATTGAAATTACAGACTGTCACAGCATCAAATCGACTATGCTTAGGTTGTGGCCAGCAGTTTGATGACTGCGGTCGTGATAATTGACTCTAATTTTCCAATTAGAGTCACTAAAAAATTTTAGAACTTAATGTGAATTTGGGCTTTCTTAGATCTTCTGGTACACTTTATTCATGAGTGAATGTTTTTATCTGGAAATCATTTCACATCTATCAATAATCCTGGTTCGACGATATCCATACTGACAAAGAGCCTAATAAGTTCGCCCATCAGATCTTGACAATTAAAATTGAATTTGAATCATGCTAAATGATTGAGTTAACAGGTCTTCTATGAGACACGTAATGTACCATTCCAACCTAAAGAATTTCAGAATTCACTTAACTCCCTGGTTCAACAGCGAATATATGTTGGAAGGGACACAGGGTGCTGCTTCTTCAGGGCTTTTTTAGCAAATGCATGCATATCTTTCAAGATTCTTGGTACCAAATACATTTTTTTACTGCAATTATACAAATTCTAATGTAAATCAGGTCAGCTGCAAAGTATAACTATAGTTTTTTCCAAATGAGCCTCTGTGCCCAAAGATGGAAACAATAAGCATCCTGCCCATACAGACACCTCTCTGCTCAAGTTACTACTGTTGGGTGAACAAATTGAGAACTAAAAATTTAGCCTATGATGCAGATTTGTCATTCATGTATTGATGACTTGTATACATTATTTTACTCCCCTCCAGCTCATTTGAAAATGAAGAGGCTTTAGGTAACACGTGATGCTTTGATCTCCTGGAACATGAAAAACACTTCAAGTTTTTTAAAACAGCAATTTCAGTCAGAAAAAGTTACCATTGTATTAAAATTTGCAAACCTGTAGTCAGTTTTTCATACTACTAAAGTTAGAGAAATAACAAAAAAACAAAATAGTCTGCAAAAAGGATCGCACAGGTTCAACTTTAGCTGAGTTGACATGCAAGTTTTTGGTTCAATATGGCATATGCTTCATCATACAGTGATTGCTTTTAAACTCTAAAAACTTACAACTATTCCAAGAAATTGGAACATCAGCTATTAAATAAAAGAAGTTCCTCAAGTATTTAAGATAATACCTGTGAAATTAAACACATCCCTGAGATCCTTTCTGGAATAATTTTCTTTTTAGACTCCCATCAATATCATTGTGATTGGGCTAACCAGATCAATCCTCAACTTCTGGATGCCACTTTGTTTCACATTGACCTTTTATGGTCTCATCGTCAACAGGATCTGCAGGTCAATCAAATTTCTACAGAATGTAGAAAAGAGCGAATTCCACAATACAATGATGAAAAGTCTTAAAAAAAGCTCTCAAGAAAATAGTTTCGCTTTATGTTTCTGTTGCACTGTTTTGGTTGCTGTTTAATTGTTTGAAATTTTGGTATAGTGCCACAAGTTTGTGGATATATTGTGCTCATTTGTTTGGTATGCTTTGCGTTCTTTGGAATGTATGTTTTTACTGATTATTATGGCAAGAACAGTAAATAAGTTGTTTTTCACCATAATTCATTACAGATTTGTACATAGTAAAAGTTTCTGTAAGAACAACAAAAAGTTGCAACGAAAAATGCTGAATATAGTTCAGACCTTGAGTAGTGAAACATGGTCCGACCGATTGGTCTTGCTGCCACATAGTTTTGATGTAAAAGCAAGCAGTTGTTTAGTCACTGAAGTGTACTCATAATGCCCACCTCATATAAGAGGCCCTTTTTGAGAGCTTTTTGCGACCTATTGGAGGCTCCATTCCGCAGGCTGGCATCTGCCTGAGAAGCAGGCAAGCAGCATTTCAAGCTCGCTAACACAATTTATCTACCCTGAAAGGATTGAAGGTAGTATATGCCTGGGCTACACCCGGGATTCAATCTGGTTCTTGAGACTAGTAGTCAGAGGCGATAACCACTAGACCAGGATGGCCCAACATCTAAATTTTTGTTATAACCGAAACTTTTCTAATCATAATTTTTAGAAGACCAGTAGCTCCAAATGTTGCAAAATCTCACTCTTGATGATCGTAATGAAAAAAATGGCCATTGACGATTTTAAGGATGGGCTTGTGGTTCCATTTTCATCCTGTATAAGTTTTCACCAATCACCAATTCCACATTCCTCCTTTTCATCCAAATGTAATATGTACCTTGACAAAGCGAAGACCTTCAGGGGAATGTACTGTACTTCCAAAGAATAAGGTCACTTCTTGAAACACTATGATGATATGAATCTGATTTACTGGTAAGGGCTTCATTCAGAAATAAACAAACTGTGCAAATACTGAGGTACGAGTCATACTTACATATTATCTAAACCATCTTCCATGTCAGTTGTGATTGATGATCAACCAATACACATAGTGAAAACTTAGTTCAATAGAACTTTTTTCAGTCAAATGGCATAGTTTTGATGGAGTTGTAGGAAAGGGGGTATTTTGAATGAGCAATCCAATAGATATGCTGCATTTCCCCTAAAATCTGTATTTTTTAGTTTTATGCAGAAATTGTCAAAAATGCTTGTTTTTGATCAAAAAATTCCTAAAAATTACGTGAATTTTTCGAGCTTATCCACTATTCTCTTTCCATCTTCACCTGCCTGCACAGGAATGTACAAAAAGGTGAAAATGAAAACAGACGGAAAAATAATACCAACGTGCCCATTGGCATTAGACACCTGCTCCAGGAATTTTCAAGGGGCCCCTGACTTCTCATCGAAGGTAGGTTAGGGATAGGCGAGCAAACGAAACAGAACAGACACTAATAACATGTTTTTTATGCATCATATGCATAAAATCATCAGAAAAACTGTCTTCGAAAAAGTCCAGGGGTTGCTTGAAGATTCCACCGGCCAAAAGGTGTCCATGGTCTCAGCTAGGTGGGTTTTGCCTTCCTATACACCCTATGTGCATGTATGATTGGTGTGCAGAGTAATCTAGTACTTTGTTTTCTTTTGTCGCCCCTTCTGATCTTAATGTAAGTCGTTTATTTTTGGTTCCCAAAAAGAATGGTGAAATGCGCGCAGTAATTAATTTGCGACCTCTCAATGCTTATGTAAAATATGAACATTTTAAAATAGAAGGTATCTTTATGCTAAAAGATTCATTGCATTTGAACGATTTTATGGTTAAAATTGACTTAAAGGATGCTTACTTTGCTGTCCCTATTCATATGAATGACCGAAAGTTTCTCTGTTTTGAATGGGACAATCATTTGTATCAGTTAACATGCATGCCCTTTGCACTTTCTTCAGCTCCACGGGTTTTTACGAAACTATTGAAGCCTGTAGTTTCTGCATGTCGTCAACTTGGTATTCGCATAAGCTGATTTAGCTGCAGATATGATGCTGTATTTTAGATTACTTTTATGCAAATGCAGCAGATAGTGAACAAATTTGCATGCAGCAGATCGAAAGGGATCGATTTGTCAGTGAGAACACCAGCGAAACCACTTTTTAATGGCCGAATTGAAGTGTTTCTGTGTTCCGCTAGACCATGATTGAAGCATGATGTCGGCAGCCTCCTTTGAAACGCCGATGGTCTGCCAGAAACTCCTGATATTTTCCAAGCCGAAAGGCGAAGTGTTTTGTTTAGCAAGAGGGGGATGAGGAAGCCCTGATGGGTCCGATAGAAGTTCCGGCGTTTGGGGAAGCAATAAGGGAAAGTCGACGGCTAGAGCCAGCAGTTGGGGCCACCACGGTTTAGTCGGCCACAGTGGAACGATTATCACAGCTGTAGCAGAGTCTAATGTAAATTTCTGAATATTCCTGCCAGTCAACGCAAAAGGAAGAAAAACAAAAGCGAAAAATTCATGCCGAGAGTAAAAGCATCAATAGCAGAAGCATCAGGGTCTGGCTTCCACGAAAGAAAATGATCTAAATGGATATTATGCCTTGAAGCAAAAAGGTCAACGGAAAAAGGACCCCATTTTTTATTCAAAAAATCAAAAAGTGCTGCATTCAAATGCCAGTCACTGTTGTCAGCCCAATTTCGGGATAACCAATCAGCTTCAATGTTAAATTTTCCAGGAATATGTGTTGCTTTAATGTTCAGGTGACGATCGAGGCACCAAGATCAAATTTTAACGGAAAATTGGCAAAGGAAGTTTTTTTGTGCCACCTAACACATTCTGGCTGTAAATTTTGCAAAATATCGAAAACGAAAACAGCTGTGATCTGCATCAGTTATACTGATCTTTTCTTTCAATAATCATTCCATGTGGCTGAGAATATCGCATAGGGTGTTCACAATCACGCCAAGTGTTTTTAACCAGAGGTTCACATTCCATGAGGTACTAATATGTGGTCGATCGGAAGCTACATCTGAGGGGCACTTCCAGTGATTTTGAATTCAGATCCTTGGTTAATATACAGAATGAGCCAAAAAAAGGCGACTGCTGCTGACTTTCATAACTTTCGAACGGATAAAGCTTTTATAACGCGGATTGCTGCATTAGAATAGCCTGTTTTGTCTTTATTACAAGGGTCAAATTTAATGCTTCCAGCATCTATAGTTACTGTACAAACAGAAATTTAGTAAAAGTAGTCCTTTTTCAAAAAGTAAAAGTTGTGAAATCAAAGTAAAAGTTGTCCAATTATGAAAAAAAGTTCTGTAAACCTGTTTAAACACAATAATGCTTGGAATTATTTGTAAGTTATACGTATTTTAAGGTACGTCTTGTTTCAATATGGGCAAAATTTCGCCAAAATCAAGAGCTTTTGTTTTTGAAATTGCAAAAAAGAAAAAATTAAAGCAAAATCAATTCTGTCATTGACCAGATCGAAAAAAGATTAAAATTATTTTTGAAATAGAAAGTAGGACGCACTCTCTTGTAGTTTCCAGCTGTTTTATGATTCTTAACATTGGATCTATTGTGATTTTCTGCTGTAAAACATGTTGATTTTGTCAATTTTTTAAATATTGATTTGCGAAAAAATCGACGTTTAGTATTTCTGATTTTACTCAGTCAATATTGGAGCAGTCTGGCAGAACTTTGCACTCTTTATGCCAGATGTCTTATCTATCGACGGCAGGAATCTGCATTAAAAAAGCTAAGCTCATTTGGGAGAAATGAAAGTCAGTACTGGTCGCCCTCTTGGCTCACCCTGTATAGTAACGTGCATCTGTGAAATAAAAGAAATAAATGATAATTATGCATAAAACGAAATGTTTAATGATATTTTAGGGACGGGCATAAGTTGCACAGCCAACTTGCTCTGCGGGGATGTTTTGGAGGGTTAGGCTGTCAGGTTCTCAAAACTCTTTGAAAACATTATGACAAAACTTCCTTTCAGTCTTGTCCCCCTTTTTCCTGAAATGATATTATATTGATGAAAGGAATATTACAACACATTCTTGAAGTATATTGGTTTCTTCTTTGCACGAACTCATTCCTCTGAAGCAAAATTCTGTAGTTAATGGAAATTAACTGGTATGACGCTATTAATTGGAGACTGTACGAATTTCTGACATGCTATATTAGTTCTTTCATACTTAGTTTCTTTCTGGTGCGATTGATGCAGTGGTCAGATTCAACAAATGCAGCCTTGGTAGACATCAGCAAATTAATTTGAACAATTTTGGTACATTTGGAAAAAGTGATCATCAGAGATTCAGTACTATGCCCGAAAAATTCATTGAATAGAGTCAACAAGCCTCCTATAATTTTAAATAGAAATTTGAATGTCACCCCACTGCATTAATTATTCCAAAGTCGAGGTCAATAACCACTGATTCTTTCCCAATGATTACCAAAGACAATAGCTATGATTTTCTAGTGTGCTCTTTCTGCTGTATCTGACACACCACAAAATAAATCGATAATAGTGATTCAATGAAAACAAAAAGGATCTGTTATTTTGATTGTACTTATAATTGTTGAATTTGCTTAATCTTATTCATTAATATGAAACTTTGAGAGGATTTAACAAATTGAATATACTCACTTAGCAGAATGCTATATACAATGCCAGAAAGTTGATGAGAAAAAGTGGAATCTGCACCCATAACAACCTATAAGCTTTACACTTCAAGATATTGTTTGATCATAAGACTGAATTCATATGTTGACAAATAATTATTTATAGGAGGAGCAGCTACTTTCTCTTACATAATATTGTATATAAAAAATAATATGTAATAATTAAACCAACTTTTCTAAATTGAAAATTGGCAACAGGTGAGTTGGAAGAATTACTTTCAAAAGCTAGCAAAATTTAACTTCATATTACCATAAAAAATTCTGACATGTGTCATACTTTGTAGGCCTATTGTGATGGACATCTGCATATAAGGTTTAGCCGTTTTTTGCCAATTAGAAACTTTTGAACTTGAATGCATAGCTGGAAGCATCTGTTACATCATAGTTTTTATGAGACAGTAAAGCAAGTCGTAAGCTAAATCTACATTCAGTTAAAGGTTTAGGGTTTTTTTTAATGTGCATCGGTTAATAACTCTTCTACGCCAGATAGCATTCATATTACTTATGAAACAATTATGCAAACATAAATCCTACATCTCTTGACTCGGAGAAAAAAGTTTTCATTCCAGCTGTCATGCTACAAACATTGCAGATTCATTGGGCATTTGAGCTAACATCAGATGCCTGACTTTGAAACCAGATGGACAAGATTTATAGTAAGCTTGGATATCGAGAACATCCAATAATGCAAATTGAAATATGGTCCTAAAGTATTTCTCAATTGAAGCTCTAAGTGTAACAGAAGAAGGCTGATTTGTAGACAGAGAAGTCAAGCTCGAAAGTTCTATGATCTACAATACACCTGCAGCAATTTTAACTGTTTTCAAACATGTTAGGCTACTGTGGGTTGAAGATGATGTAACTGACCTTTGGGTTTAGACAAAGGAAGTTGCAACAGTTCTGACCACAGGCTAACAAAAACAATAAATTAAAAACTCTCTCAGACGTTTCACCAGATACTCGCCAGGATTTTCAGCAAACCTCAGGCAGAACACCTTGGCACGTACCTCAGGAGATCCTACCCAAGTCTTCACTCCTAATCTTATAAGAGCCTCCACTATGCTCACAAAACAAAACAATTACTGGCTCAATTTGTATCGGGAAAATGACGGGTGATGCCAAAAAATAATAATACCAATAATATTATAAAAAGACGTTGGGGGCCACGCTCCATAAAAATATAATATTTTCCCAGAATGAATGAAAATATCAAAACACGCGAAACAGTGGCTGCATTTCTCTATGCAAATTTTATTGTTCTTTTTTGCCACTTTTCGCGCCATGTCCTTCCACCTGCGCACTGATGCCGGAGGCTGAACATGTGCACCTGTGGCAACCCCGACAAACAAGTATCGTCAAAAATGTCAAAATGGTACAGTTTCTCACACTATCTTCAGGTGAAAAGAACATTCAGATTGCATAACAATTACTTTTTGGCATATCTGTCTTGAAACAGACCGTAGCCAGCCATATCTCAATTAAAAGTGTATTAATTGTACAATTTTCTTCTTGAGGATATTTCTCGAAAACTAGTTGGAAAAATTCTATGGTTAAAGAAATACTAATCGAAAATCCTTGAGAAGCTCCACAAAATGTTTCAGGCATTTTTCGTAAAATTCTGTTTGATGTTTTTCACGAAAGACTATAATAAAATCCATTTACAAAAGCTGGACAATATGATTCTTTTAGGGTTTATATCAGCTCACAGGATTCAGTTTTCTGGAAATTTCTCACCTACTCCCAATCCATTAATAATCTAAAGAATTATATACCAATTCAATTTCACAACATTTAGTATTATGGATGTTTCTGTGTTACAGTATGAATATTAATTTTTCCGATGACTATTGAATGACATCATGTGGCAGCCCTGTAAACACTGTGCTTAGAAGATTTTATTTGATATTATAAGAAAATTCCGCCATATGTCATTTATTAGGTCGGGTTACTTTAGCAAAATGAATCATTTCAGTTATGAACAATTTCCTCACTTTTCCTTTCATGGTTTCTGAGTATCTTACTGTAACAAACATCTTATGTATAGTAATTTCTAACATACAGAGTTTCGAAAAATGCAATTTCTTTCTCAACAGGAAAAGGAAAAAATAGGAAAAAAGTCACAATAACCATAAAGAATTGTTCACAATCAAGATTGTATCGAACAAAATGAAACATTGGAAAACAACTGAAAATATCCAGAGCTGAAAAGTCAAATGCATTAGAATTTTGACGTAAATGATCCACAGTTTGATACTGAAGAATTTCATTATGAGATTTATGGGTCAGATTTGCTCATTTTCATTGATCCTGAAGCCAATATAACCCCCAGAAATATCAACATCAGATTTATGTTGTGAGCATTATATTAGATCACCAACTAGCCGAAATATCAGGTTTCTGTGTATTCTCAACAACAGATGAGTATCCTAGTGCCATTCATAAAGTATATGGCCATAAGTAAACATTTTTAGACACTGTTTTCTGTTCAAGTGTTTATGCATACTTATTTTTCACCACAATTAATGAGAAAAATTTTCACGACTCATGTTTTCACTGTAAGTTGCTAGTAACCATGGAAAACATAGTGAACCATATTTACTCAATTTTTCAATATCTGGAAAAATGTATATGAGAGTTCCACAAATGCATTATACAATACTGTAGTAATAATCATCAACATTTTATGATATGAGTCCTGACAAAGGTCCAAGCGTTTTCAACCTAGTGTTGACCTAAAAAGTAAATAATTTATTTGAAAGTGAATATCTTCTATCAGTTTATCCATACCTTGGGATTTCCTGCCACATGAGCAAGGAAAACTGTCCAGCCCAAAGAAACATTGACTCCAAAAGCAATGAGGAAAAATTCGAATCTTTGATAGAATATTGCAAATGATGTTAAAATCAGTGATGCTGTACTCAACACGATTTTTAACAACAAAGTTGCAGATGAAATCCTAAAAAATGATTGAGTATGTACATATTGAAATTCTGTATATAATTCTTAAATTCAATTCTTTTTCTATTGAGCTATTTGAATACATATGAAGTGTTGTAGTGTGTTTCCGCCGATTTTCACGATTTTCTAATAGTTTTGTGGATTTTGTAAAAACGCCTCTGAGTACAACATGTCGACCATGCCCGACCTGACCCAACGTGACGGTTACTGTAGAAGACGGTTTTTGTGAATTAGTCAGTGTATATTATTGATTATTGTCGTACATATTGTCCATATATCATAATTATCATTTTCGCCTGTACATTACTCACCTGGTTTTTATATTGGTAAGACGTCATGTTTTTTGGAAGGGGCGATTTTTAGGTAAGTTTTATAAATAAATGTTTAGTTAGGAAAGTGTTTTATTTGTGTCCAAAAGTGTGTTACCTTGTCTGACTAGTTTTAGTCAAGCATTTCTTGGGAAGGTAGTATTCTGTTCTTGACTTCTCGCCCCTGGGTGAGGAGTCATTCCAAGGTTTAGGGCAGGCGCAGGGAAGCACTGGTGTTAAGGTCGATCCCTGGCTATCTCTCCTGCACATCAATTCTCCTTGCCAATTTTACGCCCCTTCCTCCAACCTGATGGATCAAGGAGGCAAGAAATCGGTCAGAGCCTCCCCCCAAACGCCCCTCTCATCTTCAAATACAACAGAAGCAAATGGGACTTTCATTGATGAGACTTTATGAGTCTCATGGATGAAAGTCACTCACTGAATAATAACTTGAGTACTGCCCAACATAAAAATGTTCCTGATGCCAAGTTTTTATCAGACTAATTATATACCTGCACAGTACATACATTTCGCAAATGGAAACTTACTGAGCTGAAACTCTTTCTGACTTCATTATCGATGGTAATGGCTTGCGCATCTCAGATATGCCTGCTTCAGCAAAGATCATAGACAGAGAGATAAGGAAGCCAATCAATGTAAGCACGGATTTTGCTATAAGATTTTCGTAGTTGATCCAACATGAGAAGCTCGATGGAATAAGTCTATGGTAGCACATCAAGTACACCATTAAGACACATGTGAAACCTATAATTTTCCATTGTATATCAGAATCCAGCAATAATTTTATGTAACATTACATAAGAGAAGAAAAATTTTAACCAATAGTGATTAAAAATGAATAAAGCTTGAACCAAAAGGTTTTCCATGAATTAAGCATATTTGTTAGAGAGAAATACATAAAGATGCATTCCAACATTATTAAAACCATATGGATGCAAAAAAATATAATCAACAAAGTTGCAGTTGATTGGCAAATGAGCTGAAAGTTTATGAAACTGTCATTCAGCGAAAAATATGGAGAAAAATTAAACTAACTTCATCATCAATGCTCCATATGAAGAACATTATTAAAATGTGACTCAAACCAAGCAATATGTCTTGAGCACATTGGATCTGATGTAGTAATAATTTCGGGCTGAAAGGTTTAAAATGTAAAACAATCCATTAGGATTAGAAGTGTAAAATTCATTGAGTATTCATCCAGCAAAAATGTACATAATTCCATAGTCATTTTCATGTGAAACTAAAAAATGTTTTATCCTACCAGCTTTGCCACAATACCTAGTAAATGCCAAATTGTTGTCCATAATTATGGATAATTTGATGATAGGATGCATTTTTTGATTGATCTAACACCACGTCCAGACAATGCAATGAATTCCTTCAGATTTATGCACTTTTCACAAGTGTGAACAAATATAGACTCTTGAATTAATTCACTTCATGTCCCAGCTCATTTGAAACATGTTTCAAATTTTTTAATAATTTTTTACAAAAATTTTTTTCGGACCAGTTATGTCTAGAGATAAATTTTTCATAATTTCTGTTACAGATTGCTTTTTCTGCTGTTACTTTCAAAGAATCTAGTTTGCATTTATGGTTAAATATTCCACACTATTCAAATTGAATCTTCTTCAAGTTTTTACTTTCAGTTTTGTTTTCTAAGAAGTCTGTTTTCAAAATTCATACATTTTTTCATATCGTCCCGAATACATAACACTTTTGCAGTAGTTAAATAGGCCTGAACAAAAGGTTCACAAAAGATACTTACATGATAAATATAGGGCTGACAAAGGCTGCTTACACTGTGTTGGGCACTACGGGAGGTGTGGGTAGTATAGGAGAGCATAAAGTGGGATCCAAACTTGTTATAGCACTCAGGATGAAACAGGGGGTTCGGGAAATTGCGCTGATGATTTGAATGTGTCTATTTTCCACATCAAAGTGGAATTTAGGGAGGCTAAAGTCATTAGTTTGATATTCTCCTGTCTCTAACATACGTTCTACATTAATGACGAATTTTGCAATTTGAAACAACAACTGCACTATCTACAATGATGTGGAATTTGGTAGATTAAAGAAAAATATCAAAAAATATAGGTGAGCCCAATTTAAGGACATTTTGTTGAATAACCTTCTAGATTTTTGATGCAACTGTCAGCCTGGGGCCTATTTTAAGCAATACTTCAAATACGATTAGAGGCACCTCGACATAATTGCAGTTATAGGAAGCAATTAATTGCCTAGACACCAAAGAGGACCCATGGCTATTTATAAAACAAAATCATGTCCTTGCAAGAGTGATCTGTTTCCAACAAATGACGTATCCCTATATGATTGAATTACGTTCTGTCAGTTACATGTGAGGATACAGCACCATTGTTTCTGCTTAATAGTGAATTGCAAACTCTAGTGAGGCACATAATAGTCCAGGCTAGATTCTCAAAAAAATTTTTTTCTCAAACTTCACTTATTCAATGGGTATTGAATATGATATCGAAGTTGAAACCACATAGATACCTTCAAGGAAAAATGATCATATATGATTTAAGCATTCTTTATGCTGATCAAAGTATTGATATTAAGTTGTATTTATACTTTACATCACAGCCTTGCCCGGCAGCTGTGACCAATCAACTATCAGCACTTGTGACATGCAACTGATCATATTTAACATCAATCTTTCATTGCTTGCTCCGATCAGTCCCAACAACCCTGCCTCTTATCTGACACATATAGATGCAGGTTTGCACTATATTTATTTTCAGATCGATCACTGAATGCAAAATAATGCAAACAAATACATTCACAAGTGAAGACTATAAATTGTGAGGCCACACTTCATTTTTCTCATCTGTATGCTTGATGGCTACAGTCAACTTGAGGAAAGAGGCAACTGCATAAGCAGGTTTTTTGTCATTCTCATGGTCATTTTCCGTTTTCTGAGGCTGTTTTAGAAACAATTTACTATAATGGTTATACTAGCTCAAGGGGGACAACGATGAAAGATATACACATGCTGAAGGGTAGGAAGGGAGTGAAGCTACATGATGTCACTGGATAGCCTAGTTGACCAATGAAAATGCAGTTGGGCATGTTATATTTGAAATAAATGAGAGTTAATAAATGAATGTTACCCGGCAGGATAGATAGCCAGGGATCATTCTTAATGCACAGCCTTTCAACCAGCCAAGGCATACCTGAACAGGACTAAGTGGAGAACTAATTCACCCAAGAAGAAAAAGGCCCAAATTGATAAACTTTTGATTTCTCAATTCGAGCTATGCTCAACTGCTAATCCTGAATATTTATATGATCAAAATATATGCACTTACGTACAAACCAGGATGATTGTGCAATAAATATAACAAAAATTAAACTAGATAATACTAGTAGGAAAGGCCGCAAGTGTGAGCTGGACTCATAGGGACCACCAAAGGCACAGAGGGCAGAATGAACGAAAACCACACACACACACACCTACCAAGTCGGAAAACTACAGTAATTACCTCAGAATGGTCTGCTACATTCAGTTGGGCGTGTACCTGCGGGCTGTTTCTGACAATCAACTGTAATGCCCAGACTCTAATGATACTTTACTTGATCTTGAAAAACGGTATGCGATGGTTCACGGTCCACGAGGACGACATACAACGGAACGAAATAGGATAAGATAACCACAAAATAATAATGCTGGATCAACGATTGCTTTCTCGTCGACAATATACGATTAGGCTTCACAATAAACAAAACTCACTTTAACGCTTCCGAAAAATCTCGCTTTGAAAAAGACACGCTTTTATAAATCTGCCGAAATCATGCTTTGCTTCTCTTTAAATACTGCTTCTTTTGGCCACTCCCTTGGCTGGCGGGAGGTCTGTTTCCAAAAATCTTCTTCGGCCAATCGCTGCTTCTTGCTTCTTCTGCTTCACTTGTTTAGTCACGCCTTCGAATGCTTTCCTGGTACTGTATGCTTTTATGCTTCTCTTATGCTTGCTTCCTACAGTGGGCTTAACCACGCCTTTGTGCTTCCATGTATGCTTTCGTATCTATTTCTTCGGTGTTTACATGTTTTGTAGGAACCATCCCTACTGTTCCACTTGAGACTGGTGTCTGGCGGGGCTTCTACTTTTTACTGTGTGCAGGTGTGTTTACGATTTTCATGGGAAATTAATGTAGCCATGAAGTGTGTACTTTCGTGTAGATTCTAGGGGACCAGCTGCTGATGTGCAAATTAATTAGAGCGTCTTGATTGGGTCAATAACAGCTACTGGGGTGTGGGATGATCAAAATAAAGTACTTCACATAAATTTATAGGAATGTTTGGGTGTGAATCCCAGACACCCTCGAGACAATAGATTAAGAAATGAATTTATATTTATTAAACGAATATCACATAGTGTACAATATGTATTTACAGTAATGCGTTAGCATGTACGTTACACAACAAATAATTATCTAAATCAGCAGTAGCACACTAAACAGCCTTCCACCTCACATTAGATCTCCTTAAGCAATCATCCAGATTGGGAGTCAAAGGGTGGCATGGAGCTGCTCAGGGCTTTAAAGGCCAGGACTGAGCAGAGCCAAAGGTGCCCCATTGTTGGTGCTTGGTGTGACCACCAGAGTCATTGTAATGTTTTGAGCTGATTCAGTTATGGTGTGTAGGATGAGACTTTCCTACTTGGTCTGCAATTAATAAGCTCGATTATGCCCCATCAGCATTGCTCCTTCCTCTCTGATATACTAGAGGGAACTAGCATATAAGTCCATGTGGATTGGAGGGTGAGGCAAGCCACTACCTTTTGGAGATGGAGATCTCTAGTATGAGATTCATGTTCTGTGTGGTGCATTCTATCTTGTATCAACAGGGTGAAAGATGCCAATTCTCATTCACATCTTTCATCCTGTGGATACAAGTTGCAACAGGTATGTCTTCCATGTGGTAAGATCAGTCGTCTTGGGTTGTGCCTGGTTCGATGTACATCACATATCTTTAGCCAGCAACGGTTGCTGTGCCAGTGGGATCAATGTAGTGTCGTGGGTGGCTTTGGCCAGTGAATGCTTTGTTGGCCTTACTTGTGGCTGCGAAGACAAACCAGCTGATGCAGAACTGGTGCGACTGGCCCTTCTGGAGCATTCACTGCTGCACAGTCGATGCTTGGCTTGTTCTTTGTGTCTTTTCATGGTCCCTTGCAAGGGGTCTTTCCATGTTCTGCATGGGCATCAAACGATTCTCAAGCACTTCATCTGATGTTTGGGCTTTGTGGGACTTGCGGTATCCGACCATTTCTTGCTGTTTCATTTTACTTTTGACCAAGTGTTCGTATCAGGTGGGCTTCAAGATAGGTTGACCATGGCAGTCCAAAGGCATCATTGAGCGATGTGGTTGTTGCACTACGTCTATCAGCATAATCGGCAGTGATTGTGCAGCAATCTACTGAGGCCCCAATTGTGCAACAATCTGGCACCCTAAAGCCTATGGTGTCATCTGATGTTGGTTGAGCATAGGCGCAGTTTGTCTTTTAGTGGCTGCAGTCGGTGTCAAGACCCGATTTCTGAGAGATTCTACCTTTTTTTACATAGGCCCACGAAAAGTTAAATATTAATCATACCTCAAAATCATATATTTTGGGTGAAATCTTGCGCTGAATTCCATGGTACTATTCGTTTTGCTTGTAAATGAAAATTAGTGCCGCTACAGTATGCCAAAAATGGAATTTTGGCATTTTTCAGTGGTCTTGCTAGCCAAGCGATATTTCAAGATTGGTTTGATCCTATTTGATGAATAAATATTCATTGAACAGAGAAGAGAATAAGCTCTCTTGTGAAGTAAATTTACAGTAATAAATTGCAAATTACAATTTTCCATAAAGTTCAAAGTGTCAAAAATAAGCTGTAAATTGAAAAAAATTTGTTTATGGGCGCTCCCAAGCACCTTCCCACACTATGCCGCAAAATTTTAGCTTTTTATTCTTTCGTTCATACATTACAGTAGCTGTGAAAACAGCATTGGGATTCGAATACCCCTTGAGAAGCTACACAGTTAAAAACGAAATCCGGAAAATTGCTCAAAAATTAACAATTTTTTTTACCTTTTTGTGTTTTCGTGGAGTTGAGTCAGTATTTCGACACTGGAACCAGAAAATATAGTTGCCCACTGGACTGAAAACAAAGCATAGATCCTAAAATAGCATAGGGAGAAAATCTGGTGAAAGTGACATCAAAAGTTATATTCTGTCTGATCAACTTTTTACTGTTTTCTTTGTAAACTATAAACAAGCTGTCCTAACCAAAAAATTGGACAAAAAAATATTTTGTCACAAAATTTTCTAGCTGGATTGGTCAAAAGTTGTAACAGTTTTTACTTTTTTCCCTAAGGATCTCACCTTCCATTGGAATCATATTTTGTTTAACTGTGATGAATCAATAGATATAGATGATTGCACTAGGAGGATCGAAAAGATTTTTGAAATGTTCAAATCTTTCTACAAAAAATCCATCATTTACTTTCATAAATAATCAAAGTATGCACGACCAAGCATTACATAAATAGTATTTATAGTGCAATCATCTATATCTATTGATTCATCACAGTTAAACCAAATATGATTCCAATAGAAGATGAGATCTTAAAAATATTTTAAGTTTCTGAGAATGTTTAAATTTTGGGAAATTTTTGGGATATAGTATAATTTTCGAAATTTTTGACAGGAAAATTTTGGATTCAAAAGATCGAACTCTTCAATAAATTTGGAATTTGAAAAAACTTAGAGGCTGTAACAGTATTTTAGACAACAAAACTTGGATTTAAAAAAGGTAAAAATTTCGAAAAAATAGTTTAGTGCCAAGAATTTAAGAATTAAAATTTCAAAAATTTGAAAATTCTTAAATTTTATATTTCCAAAATTCAAAAAAAATTGAAATTGCACAACAATTAGCGAGAAAAAATTTTATTTCGAAAAGTTTAAAATTTTGAAAGTCTTGAGTTCCAAAAATTGAAAATTAAAAATTTGAGAAATTTCAAACAGCAATAATTTAAAAATTTTGAAATGGCAGAAAATTGAAAAATCTAATATTCGAAAAACTTGATCAATTGGAAAAGTTTAGAACGTAAAAAATTTGAACAATTTCAAATTTCAAAAATTTGAGATTGGAAAATTTTAAAATTTAGAAAATTTAATATTTGATAATTTCAAAATTTGAATAATTTGAAAAATCTGAAATTTGAAAATTTCTAAATTTTAAAATTTCGAAATTTCAAACATTCGAAATTTCAAACATTCGAAATTTGAATAATTTTAAATTTGAATAATGTGAAATTTGAAAATTTTGAAATAGCAGAAATTTGAAAATTTTGAAATAGCATAAATTTGAAAATTTTGAAATTGCATAAATTTGAAAAATCTAAAATTCGAAAAATTTGATCAATTGGAAAAATTTAAAACTTGAAAAATTTGAACAATTTCAAATCTGAAAAAGTTGGGAGTCGAAAATTTTGAAATTTAGAAAATTTAAGATTTGATAATTTCGAAATTTGAATAATTCGAAATTTGAAAATTTGGAAATTTCAGACATTCGAAGTTTGAAAAATTTGAAATTTCGCAAATTCAATATTTCAAGAGTTTAGAAATTTTAAAATTTGAAAAATTTAGAATTTATAATTTGAAAAACTTAAAATTTGAAAAATTTGAAAAATTTCAAATTTCGAAAATTTGAAAATTTTAAAATTTCAAAAATTTTCAAAATTTTAAATTTCGAAAATTTCAAAAATTAAATTTCAAAAATTTGAAAATTTGAAAATTTCAAAAATTTGAAAAATTAAATTTCCCAAATTTGAAAATTTGAAAATTTCAAAAATTTGAAAAATTTAAAATTTCAAAAATTTGAAAATTTCGAAAAATTTTGGATTTTGAATTTCACAAAATGAAAAATTTAAAATTGAAAAAATTGAAAAAATTAAAACTTCAAAAATTTAAAACTTCGAAAATTTAAAACTTCAAAAATTTAAAACATCAAAAATTTTAAAAATATAAAATTTCAAGAATCTAACAAAAAATTTTCTAAAAAATTACAAATTTTACCGTGCTTTTCAAGAAGGAAACATTCCATATGGAAAATTTTGAGAATTCAGAAGCTTGGTACACTGGTAAAGCAACAAGACAATAATAAAAGATGTGCACTGCTCTCTGCCGAATCGAAACTACAGTAATTACATTTGAATGGTCCACTAAGGCTGGTTCAATGCACACTCACAGGCAACTTCCAACAGTCGCAAAATTATTAAGCACTACAACACACGATTAATATAAATAGCACTCATGAACAATTTATTCGCGTTTGTTGACATCAATCAATAAAAAAATACATTTCATAGAATAGAAAGCATGCCAAACAACTGAGCCCAATATATCCACAGATTCAAAGTAAGTAGTAAGGCCGGCCCGTATAGGTCGTACGCTTAAGGATACTCCTATCTTTTGTGTACGACCTATAATTTGTCACTTTTTTTCGATTTATAGGTCGTACAGTAAACATACACGTTTTGCTTTTGTCGGATTTACAGGTCGTACAGTAAACATATACGATTAATTTCTTCGTCGATTTATAGGTCGTACAGTAAACATATAAGTCGATTTATAGGTCGCACGGTTAAAAATGTATGTTCTAGAGTTACCGTAATTGTAGAATTACGGTAATTTTTTCGATTATGGTAATAAATGTGTTACTGTGCGTGGAAAAGGAAAATCAATGATGAACGTAAAAAGGAAAACTAAAATGAACAAAAAAATGGAAAAGAAATAAAAAGTGATTGAGTGTAAAAACGGCTTCCCCTCTGGGAAGAGGAAGCCCACAAAAATTTGCACCCCGGACCCCCTTTGTCAAAAGGGTGCCACCTGCAGGTGTAAAAATATTTCGGAGGTCCCATTTTCTGAACGATCGTTCAAGTCAACAAATGTCAGAACGGTCAATCTGGTCAGTAATGGTCTGTTTAATGAGTAAAATCTCGGGAGAGTCATTACGCGATGAAACATTATCCTTACGGGTGCATGCGTAAAAATTTTGATGTTCTGCCAAAAATGACCAAGAAGGTCTTTTATAAAAATGACCAGAGCGAGCTGGCCGTAAAAAGCATGTAGACAAATAAGGTCTTTTATAGAAAGATGACCAAACGAGCTGGTCGTAAAAAGCGTGTAGAAAATTTGGAGAGTTGACGTACGGTAAAGGATACAGATTTGGGAATTACCGTAATAGTAGAATTACGGTAAATTTTTCTATTATGGTAATAAATGTGTTATTGTGCGTGGAAAAGGAAAATCAATGATGAACGTAAAAAGGAAAACTAAAATGAACAAAAAATGGAAAAGAAATAAAAAGTGATTGAGTGTAAAAACGGCTTCCCCCCTCGGAAGAGGAAGCCCACAAAAATTTGCACCCCGGACCCCCTTTGTCAAAAGGGTGCCACCTGCAGGTGTAAAAATATTTCGGAGGTCCCATTTTCTGAACGATCGTTCAAGTCAACAAATGTCAGAACGGTCAATCTGGTCAGTAATGGTCTGTTTAATGAGTAAAATCTCGAGAGAGTCATTACGAGATGAAACATTATCCTTACGGGTGCATGCGTAAAAATTTTGATGTTCTGCCAAAAATGACCAAGAAGGTCTTTTATAAAAATGACCAGAGCGAATTGGCCGTAAAAAGCATGTAGACAAAAAAAGGTCTTTTATAGAAAGAGGACCAAACGAGATGGTCCTAAAAAACGTACGGAAAATTTGACGACTTAAAAAAATCTTTACGTATCAAAAATTTTTAATTCAATGCAACATTCTATTTTATTATAAAACTTTTGAAACACTATTTTATTTTTGTTTATCACTAAAATATTGTAGTCTAAAAACAAAAATAATAACGTGAACAAAAAAAATGGAAAACATAAAAGAAAGAATTCATTTATAAAATTGACCCCCTCCGCCCACGGAGGAAGTCCTTCAAAAAACGCGCCCTCGGGCTCCAAAATAAGAGGTGCGCCGTCTGCAGGTTCACAGAAAAGTGAAGTGGAAGCCCTGCATACTGAACGATCGTCCAAATTAGAACGGTCTTTTAGATCAGAATGCTTAATTCCACATATAAAAACTCTAAAAGTCTATAAAACTTGAAACATTATTCCTACGGGTTTATACTTATAAAGCCGTAAATGATCAAATTCTTTTATAGAAAAATGACCCAAAAGAGTGGGTATAAAGCGCATGTAGAAAAGTGAACAGTTGAGATGAAAAATATTCTAAATGTAAAAAATAATTGATACCTCAAAAATATTTGAAGAAAAGAAAAGAAAAAGAAAAAGAAAAAGAAAAAGAAAAAAGAAAAGAACTAAATCATCAATACATGAACGTTATTCTACGTATCGGAAATTAATACATTATATTAGATGATTTATGTAGGTAGATGCGGTTTTGTATACAGAGTGTTTCCCAGAGCAAACATAGAAAGGTTAGACAGGTGAAGCCATTTAGATCATAAAACCAATTAGAAATGCTAGAAAAGGTCAAAGGTTCTATAAAACACGGTAGCAAGAGACGCTTTACCAAAATCATTAAGGTGGTGATTATTGTTATTTTGATAGTTTTCTAGAATAACCTAGAGCCTAAAACCTTTAAAGAGACGCAATACCAAAACAATTAAGATGGTGATTATTGTTATTTTGATAGAACCTTCAAAGAAAAACCGAAAAGATTCAACCAAAAAGCAGAAAAAACCGGAAAAGGTTTAATGAGGGTAAAGAGGTATAAATAGAAAAAATAGAAGAAGAAGAACCATTCTTATTTTTGTACTTGCGCGCGACACCCGAGACTACCAATGGAAGCCGTTTTCGTTACGTTTATTTCGACGTTGAGAGCCGCCTACGAGGCTTACGGTACATTGATTTTACAAATATTTTGAATTAAAAATTAATATGTATACTATTTCATTATTATTAATTTAGAGCCGTTTTTAACGACGGCCGACATTGACGCGTGGGCGTCCGTCTTCTGGGAGGAGGCCTCGACGGACTTCAAGAGCTGGTGGAAAAGCCAGCGAGGGGTTGAATATCCGGCTAGGCAGAAACCCTTTTGGGGTTTTATGAAACGTCTACGCCGGATGTTTGAAAACCCTTCGCTGGTCGACGGTCACCTAGCCTCGCACCTGTGGAATATCCTCCCCCCAGGTGCGAGGGCTGAATGGGAAAACGCCGACGGTCGCTACGTCGAGGAGAGGGTAAAACTAGCGCTGCCGCGTTTCTAGTAAGTTCAGATGTTATAGTTAAAACATGTAGTAGACATATAAATTTTATATTTAATGAGAGTAAAATTATTATAAGCTTTTACTACAACTGCAACATGTTACAGATTTCTAATTCATGTATATTAATGTATGGTATATAGCTGAGTTGTCTAAAACTTGACAAAGAACATTTCTAGAATATTCTAGAAGCTTTCAATTATTTACACGATTTATACGATAAAATTTTACGATAAAATAAAGGCTATTGATAGATCTTGTACCTATTACTTAGCAGTTAATTGATATATTAGAGTAAAAATTTTTGTTTAACTAAAATAGTTATTAAAATTTGTAAAAATTTTAGTGGATACGCGTGAAACTTTTAGCGTGGGGGTGCGACGGCGGCGGCGGCGGCGGCGAAGGCGAGTGCATATATGTATATTTTATTTTGTTTTTAAATTTTGTATATATGTATAATTTATTCTATTTTGTTTTAAATTTTGTATATATATATATATTTTGTTTCAAATAAATTAAATTGAATTAAAATTAATAAAAATTTTTATTTATTGCGTTTAATAGTAAAGATAATTTCTTTAGAGTTCTACTATGAGTGTGTGTGTGTATGTGTCAACTTCGGGAATATAAAAAAGGGTTTACTGTAGTCAGATATTTAGAGATGTACGAGTAAACGATATGTAGAGAATATGCACAAACAGGTCTTAGGGTAAAAAGAACGTACAAGATAATTACGTATTACTGTAGAATTAAAGGAGAAAATAAAGGAAAGGAGGAGTAATAAAAGGAAGTTCATTTATAATTAGGAATAAATTAAAAGAATATTTTTAAACAATACCTAAAGAGAAGGAGTGTATAAACAACAACTATAAGTGATTTTTTTATTATAAAAAAATGAGATGAAATGTACATATAAATATAACGTATTTAAATACTATAATCTGTAAAGGTTTCACGATTTTTATCAATCATTACGAGAGAGTCAAATTCTGCGTATATAAGTGCTTCAATACCACCATCTGGTATATCCTCGCCAAAATTCATCTGTAAGCTAGTGGTTCCTTCACGTACAAGTTCCCAAAAATTACCATCCATACCGCAAGGAGTCAAATCAAAAACAAAAACCGTGTTATGCGTTGTAAAAGAATTTCGAGTAATTTCATTACCCTTGTTATCTGTACCGATTCCTACACCCTCAAATAATTGTACAAAAGTGCGCAAATATTTGTTTTCTTTAAAATTTAGCATATATGGTGTTGTAGGTAAGGTTGTAGTGCCACTTGTTATTTTAATCTCGTTTAATCCGAAATGCTTAAAATTGAAGGGGCTCTGATAATAATCACCCCTAGCAGCCGAACCATCAACAAGCGCCACAACGAGACGACGAGGTAAAGGACCTGTGAACAATGAGTTCAGAGGAGCTGAGCGACGACTAGTTGTTATGTATAGACTTGTAACATGACATCGACGAATAGGGTATTTTGCAGCTGTATTTTGTAACATGGATTCAATAGCTAGATTGATATTATCCGCAACTTCAACTTTTTTAATAAATAGAGACATGCTTTTAACCTCGATTTTATAAGCTTCGTTGTCAGTAGATATAAATTTTTGCAAGCAAAAATCATCTCTATGTCTGTATAAATCAATTTTCAAAGTACATTGATTCAATAGAAAACGTTCTTGCATAAATAGATCGGCGTGTATAGGAGCCATTAATTCAACAACTGCACTGTTTTTGAACATCTGAACTCTTTCCAAAGCACCCTTGTTTTTCTTTATATCGAGAACATCACCATTTTCAAAAGCATAACCAGCAGCTGCAACATGTGTCGACTTAGCATCACGACCATAGTTCAATTCCGTTTCCAAATAAGATCTGTAAGCGTATCTATCCCCACTGAAATGTTAAAATGTTAAAATTAAAAAACGTAAACATACATTTAATTATAAAACTTACCTGTCAGATATTAATTTTCCATTTAAGTACATCTTGATCTGTTTAAAAAATGTTTTGCCGATCAAATTAATTGGCGCCACAACGTTACCACTGATATTGTTGTTGGCGTCTGCTGTTAAAGTGCAAGCAGCGCCATTAGCTTTCGTAATTCGAATAGTAAAATATATAAAATTTTTTGATAAGTCCAACATATATGAATCAGGTGAAATAACAAACTCGTAAGGTCCTTCATTAGTACAAGGATTTTGTAACTGAATTTCAGACCAAAAACTTCTACGAATAGCAACTTGTGTTGGAGGTACGGTAAATAAATCTAACTCCGTTTTACTACTAGGAGACGACGCAGCATCAATAAATTTACTCATTTTGAATAGATATCCTTGAAACCGACTACTCTACGTGGAGTCTTTTTTAAGAATGAGGAACGTCGTTTCAGGTGTTTACGTTTATGTTGTTTTTGATGTTGATGTTGTTGACGCTGACCATCATTTAACTTTTTATTGCTTTTTATATGTATCGTAGAATTTATATGTTTACGCTTCCCTAAACCTTTTCCTTTATGAATGCGCTCGCCCGTTTCGTGTAATAAGCTACCAGCTGCGTTTCGTCCATGCTCGGCAACACTTTCTTTAAAAGAACGACCTTCTACAACATCACCTGCAATTTTGGAACCTGCAGCAAGTGCATGCTTTCCTGCAGATTTTAACAAAGGCATAGCTAGACGCCACAAACTCTTAAAAAAATTACCAACTCCAGCTCCTTGATGTCTATAATAATACGGGTATGCTGCTCGAAAACCTTCTAAACTACCACCTAATTGAAATTGATTATCTTGAATACTATGTTGATAAATTTTGATCCAGTAATCAACGGTTTCAGGAATAAATACGGTATGCATATTTTGCTTTGAAAATTAAAAGGAACAACAACTAAATGAATTAATTAATTAAGAGCGTTTGCGAAAATTCAACCTGACGACAACGTGTCCAAATGCAAATGAATGAATGAGTAAATAAAAATTTGATACTATGCTTATAGGAATAAAGGAGTACGTCGCCGAAAATGTAATTTAACTATAACATTCCCAAACTGAAAGGGTATAAGCTCATTCATACTGTTTTTTATATTAATCTCGAGTACTGTAATTTCTTTCAATTGAATTGGTATATAGTGAGGTGTTTCATATAAACGACTCACATTATCTTTGTATTTTCCCTGAACATTTACTATACGTAAAAGCGGCGCTAAAGTATTTCCAACAATCTGATTTTCAATAATATTACAGTAAACATAAAAATTCTGTAAATCATTCAAATTTGGTGGTTGAATACCTAACATGTATAAATGATTAGTTCCAGGCTCGGCAAGAAAAACAGCTTTGGATGGTGGAATATGTGTGTTAGAATTTTTTGGAGGTTTCTCTCCAACAGTATATAAGTTAATATTCACAGCTCTATTTAAAAAATCATCAGCAGTTGCATAGGCCTCAGTATTGGTAGCGCCAAATCCGAGAAGCTCCATTAATCGTTTGCTTATTTCGATTTTACGTAAGATTGTACCACTTTTTATTTTCAAATTAACTAATCCTCTACTATGTTCATCGTATGAAAACATGATTTCCATGTTAGTTCCGGCAATAGCTGCTCCAACTTTTGCATTCAACTCTTCAATTAATTCAGATATGGTAAAGTAATGTTTTTCAAAAACTATTACTTTAATTTTTTTGACCTTATTTCCAACACCATCCGTAGTTAACGTTATTACATTATCTCCACCATGATTGGTAAATGTAGCCCAACTATAGGGGTATATTATTTCACTTAGTCCTACCTCCCAGCTTCCATCTAGTTTTAAACGGTAAGGTAGATGGGCTGAAAAATCAGAGGGTTTGTTTCCATTTTTGCTATTACTAGGTAATGTGATATAAAATTGATCTTCAAAGGTTGTCATTATTTATAATGTTGTTTGCTGTTGCTATAGGTACGGTCTTCAATGAATTAGATGACTGTAATACGGTCGGTACGGGGCTAGGTAATAAATATCCTATACAAGCGCACAAAAGACCAACCCACAATTGTGTATTATTATTGTAGAGAGATAAATTTATTATAGCTGTAATGACTACAATGTATATTAGTATGACCTGACTGAAGAAAACCACTTCGTTTCGAGGTAGACGTTTTCCAAAAAACTCCCAAACGCTAATGCGAGACGTTTCTGAATGCGTACTATTACTACTATCCATTTCAAAATAAAAAAGTTTTATTTAACAACTAAACACTCAGTTATAAATTTATAAAAAGGCGGAGCTACTAAAATAACCAATAAAATTATACAAAAATATGAAGGAGGCGGAGCTATCAAAGTGAAGTAAAATTTATATATATAAATACATATAGAAGGAGTTAACTTTTTACAAACGTGTACATAATTTATTTCGCAAGTGACCTTTTACAGAAAATTTACAATGAAAAAACTTACAAATCAATCTATCATTATAAACAAAATTTGTGTTACTGAAACTTTTAAACATTTTATACATAGGAACATGTCGCACTTTATAATACAAAAAATATAAAGTATATATACCACAAACCCTACTATTAAAATTTTGTAAATGTTTCTTATTTGTATATATTATTAAAGCATTTTTGTTAATATAATTTATAAAAGCAGGAATAACTGGTGGTAAGCCATAAGAATCAAAATAATATACAGAGTTAGCATTATCAAAATACATAGCTATCCAATGACTTCCTTTTTGAAAAGATGTATCGGTGTTTGCAATTAAAGCCGCGGGTCTTTTAACTATCTTCGGTAGAGTATCGCAAGCAAAAACTCCTAAAAAATTTTGTGATAATAGCTCATCTTGTTGAGCATAATATGTCAATTCAAAGTTGTTCATCGTAATCGTCGTTGTCGTCGTTTTGTATATCCTTTTCTAAAATCCAACTGTTGAATTTTTCAGGATAACCCCACCACTTCACAAGTACTCTATTCTGACCATCTGGTAATTGTTTAGTCTTCAAAACCTTTTCAATTTTGTATTCTTTGATATTAGGATTAAAATCGATTTTCTGTAGTTCTTTTTCATAAAAACGTCCTTCTATATCTTCGCCTTCCAGATCTTGAATTGTATAAAGTATATGATTTCGGGTCTTCACAACATGTTTTACTTTGAAAACTTCTTCACTCCATTGAGGTAAATAACCTTTGTCAAATACACCTCTATGTTTACTAATTCGCACGTAATCTCCTATATCAATCTTAGGCTTTCTAGTGTATAATCTTTCAGGGTAGAGTCTTTGCCATATAATTTTTTCGTTAGAATAATCTACATTAATAGGTTTTTCCTTAATAGATCTATGAACAGAGTGATTGTAGTTGGAAACAACTGCGGGTAAAATATCAATCCATTTATAAGTGGTAAACTCTGTAAAATATTTAAATAATTTAGTTTTTAAAGTTCTATTAAACCGTTCCACTATTGAACATTTAATGTCTTCGTTTTGAGAAGTAAAAAAATGTATATCGTTAGTTTTCAATAATTTTTGGAAATCTTTGTTGACAAATTCTTTTCCTTTATCGCTGCGCACTCTCCAAGGGATTCGACCTCTTTTTAAAATATTTTGAAAAGCATCGCAAACATTCTTTGAGTGTTTTGATTTTAAAGGTTCAACCCATGCGTATTTACTTAATACATCTATACATGTAAGCATAAATTTGTATCCATCGTTAAAATCTGCTAAAGAAGACATATCTGCCAAATCAATTTCCCATTGTTGATCCATAGCTGTAACATAAATACGATTACGTGAAAATTTTTTGTTGACTTGTTTATGTAGAGTATAACTATCTTGTTTTGAAAGCCAATCTTTAACATTTTTACGTGTAATTGTTTTACGGTGCTTTCTAGCTTCAGCATATAATTTTTCAATACTAGAAAAAGCTGAGGGATTTCCGTGTAAATTTTTGTATAATTTCGAAAGTAAGGTGTTCATCGCTCTAGTACAAAGGAGTATACCGTCTAAGTGCTCTAGCTTTGCGCCGTATCTTCTTTTCTGTCGAGTTTCCTTTATTAAAGAATGAATCGTCTTTGATATCTTCCTCAGCACCACTTGAAAATAAATCAACACCTTTCACAAGTGGCTTATTCAACCGCTTGACACTACTAACTGCATGATCATCTGATTCTTCCGGAGGTGTATGGTAGGAGAGTTTCCGAGGTAAAGTGAATAACATTTTACGTAATGGGTTTCCTATAGCCTCTAATGGTACATTATATTTTTTCAAAGCATTAACAAATTCATCTACTCCAAGCGTTTGCGTAATTTTTGAACGTTTACGAGACAAATCATGTAATAAATCAATAATATGTGATCCTTCAATTAATTTTCCATCAATTAATACTTCACCTTGCTTATTAACATTTATACTAGGGTTACGTCGCACATGTTCCAATAATAAAGATGCCGAGCGTTTAAACTGTTTAGGAATACCGCTAAGTAACTTTTCATCGTTCAACCAATTTTTTTCTTTTTGTTTCAAATCGTCACTATCCTTCTCATCTTCTTCGTTATCAATAACTTTTTGTTTTAAAATCACTGTAGTAGGTTGAGCCTTTTCATGTTCAAAAGTTAAATATTGTGAAAATAGTTGCGAGTACATTTTGTATTGTTCTTCAGGTGTTAACGTATTATCTTTCAAAATGCGCTCTAGCTCGTTACGATACATGTCAACTTGCTTAGCTATACCTGTCTTTTCATTTGAACTCGTCGTCGTCGAAGAAGAAGAAGAAACCTGAGAGTTATTCAGTTTATTCAGAACCTCCTGAGGTATAAGAGCAAATTTATTAGCAAATTTCATTCTATAATAATTTCTCTGTAACAAAACTTGCTAATGTAGATAATAAAACGGGTAGTACTAGAGGTAAAAATGCTCCACCACTTTGAACAATTCTTACACGTTTATTATGTAAATCTTTTTTCTTGTTTTTTTCGTGTCTAGTAGCTAAACCTCTAAGCAATAATTTATGTTTGGCCAATTTCTTTTTTAAGTTTGAATTAATAGGAATATTACCGTTCAAAATGTTCAAACAAATTTCACATATACAACAGATCAAATCGGGGGAAGAATGTTGAAGAAGAGCACGTCTTTGAACACGATTTGAATTTTTTAACACATTGAGCTCGTGAATATATTTCTTTAATCTAGAAGCCATACAAAACAGACCGTACAGTACAAAAAAATTTTACAATAATGACCAAATGATGAGTAAACATTGAAATATTTATTGTATTACATTAAGATAGTAATGAAGCTTCATTTTGTATGACGATATTCAACTCTTCGCGTCTAGAAAAAGCACACAAGTTATTCATATTCATAAAAAATAGTTTATGAGCTGTATCTAGTTTTAAAAAAAGATCTTCTACAAAAATAGCGCGAGTTTCGACCATATCCAACTCCGTCAGTAATAGTCTAGCAAAACACCAAAATTGTGTAACTTTTTTACGTCCCATAGGTAAACCAACTTCACGCCGTAAATGGTTGCACGCCTTAGCTATGTCTTTGTAAAAAATCTTGGCTTCGGGTGAAAAACGAGTCCAAAACAAATCAGCTATTTCGCATTTCTGTTTGTTGTTTAGTATTTTACCTTAAATAAAAAATACAATAGTTTAATAAATAGATAAAGAAGAGATATAAATTTTTACCTTTTACTTTATTTTGCACCATTCTGACAAAAACTTCAAATGCGGCGGACATTGTAATTGTCACAAAACAAACGAATTATAGAAAAACGACCAACCTCTTCAAAATTCTCGACTAGACTGATGAAGGGTATAATATTTTTTTCTGATTATGTAATAAAGCTATCGTATCAATATATCGTAATCTAGTTCCATTGATGTACAAGTTTTGAAATTTACTGCTTCGACTACAACAGGAAAATACGACAGGATTGAAGATATATATTTTGAAACACATTCGTAATTGCATAAATTGACCATCATTCTGAGGACAATGTAAAATTTTTTCTACAAAATGTAGTAAGGGTATTATATGTAATTTATAATTTTCCCGTAATAATAATATTTTCTGATCTGTAACATTTTTTGTGTTTGGTATCGTAAAATCTGTAACATTTTTTGTGTTTGGCATTGTAAAATCTGTAACATTTACAGGTTCTTCTTCATTTTCATAAAATTGAAAAGGGTATTGTACCCATACAATAAAAACAGCTATGAAAAGGATCACAGCGAGAGTGTTTAAAAAAATGTGTTTACTGTATATCATATCGCTAAAATAATAGGATCCGACTAACCTGTATAAAGTTTTTTGTAAAAATGATGAATCATTTAGGTGTATACAAAATCATATGATCATTGTCGGGGAATATATTAGATCTAAGTCGATATTTTTCAGGACATGTCTGTGTAAGATCTATTAATAAATAACCGTATGGTTTACTAGTAGCATCCTCATACGATTCTATGAAATAATTTGAGGTAGTTGGAAAAATCTGTCGAGCCAGTGTGCGGACTTGTAATCTATCGCTTGGGTTTTTTAAAAGAATTAAATATTGAGCGTTTATCCTACTCGTACGCATTCCATCAAAAAAGGCATTCTGAACTATATGTATAATTGATATATTCCAATGATGCGATCCTTTAGTAAAAAGTTGAGTTAAACTTTGATCATTCTTCATCTCTTGCATCATATCATCCATAATTAATAATTTAGGTGTATCTTTACTTTTCTGAAGTTCATTCAAATCAGGCGAACCTTGAATAAATTCTACATAAGAACATTTCTGAACTAATTCATCGTAAGCTTCTTGCCATTCCGAATAACACCAATAAATTTTCACTGGAGCAGGGTGAAGCATTTCTTTAGCAAAAATTACAAGTTTTTTAACAAATTGTGTTTTTCCTGATTTTGTTGGAGCAGAAACTATACAGTTAAATGGATGTTTCCATATATAAAACTTTTCATCATCATCATTTGACATCTCTTTTTTGACAACAACAAAAACCAACCACCTTTTTACTTGAACAATTTTTAAAATGATTTTTATTATTTAAAACAAAATGTTACATAATTATCAAAATTACAATATAAAGCAGTGCGCATGTAAAAACATAAAGATAGATGATTATATAAAATAGAATAGCATTACTGTATGCAAAATATACGCGCAATGTATGTATGTATGAAATTATATATATATAACAAGCAAATACGTAAGCAATTACATAAGCAATCAAAATATAGCTAATTAAAACATACAAGCTGTAATGAATGAATGAATGAATGAATGAATGAATGTAAGCAAAACTTTTACAATTTACTGCTAATAAAATCGCGTAGTGTTTTGATAACAACAGCATCATCAAAATCATAATGATAACCTTCATCAATAAAACAAGCTACAGTATCCTTAAGAATTTTACGGCCAGTACTTGTAAGTGGTATACATCTAAATATGTCAATCATCTGTTTAAAAGCGCGAAGACTGTAATAACCTTGAACTTCACCTATAACATATTCAAAACAGTCAATGATAAGTCCCATCTTTTCATATAAACGATTAACTGTTGGTGTAATTGTGATATTATATATGGAATTACGAGCTGGACACTGATGATCCTCAACAATTCCTACCTCTTTCGCGCAATAACAATCAAAAATACACCCATTAAAGATGTCTTGTATAACTAACTCAGCACATATAATTATAAATAATTTTTCACCTTTTACTACTTGCTCATCAAAAAACCATGGAATATCTAAACCCGGAACACGTAACTCACAAATACGTCTGGTTTCGGCGTCCAACGAATTGGTATCCGACGCTGAATCGTAGTCTGGATCATTGAAACAATTGATGAAGAGATCATTAATAAACGACGTTTGAACGCTAGCTTCCTTTTGATCTTCACGAGCATTGCTTTGTTCTCCGGCGAATTTTGTAGCATGAATCCCTTCTTCTTCTTCTTCTTTTATAATTTTCTTATCTGCACCGACTTCTTCTTCTTTAACAATTTTCGGGGTAGAACCATTTTTTCCAGCTACGTCGTCGTTTTCGTTTGTTTTGCGTTTTATCGCTAGCTGGAGATTTGCTGCTAAAGCGTTGTACTCGTTTGAAATAGCTGGAGCTATCTCATGTATCATATTGGTCCAGCGCCAAAATTGCTAAAGAATAAAACATTATATTTTAAAAGAAAGAAAGAAAGAAAGAAAGAATTCATATATCAACTCACTTCTTTAGATAAGCACCATGTCGTTCCATTAAACAAATTGTTAAATCGTACTGTAACCCCGTCGCTCTCGACCAGCATTTTATAACCAAGGTTGATGCCGCATCGACCTCCATGTGAAAATGTCTTTTCAATAATATTGACATTGCGACCTAGTATACCGTATTGTGGTAAAATGAGCTTGAATCCGCGACCGTACGCCTCTTTTGTTTTAGGGTCGACGTTACGAAAATAGATTGACACGTATCTACCTTCAACCACTACAAATAATGCCATGTTTTCGTCTAACATAAACTGGTGTTCCATTTTTGAAAATTCTTGAAGAAATATTAAAGAGAGAGAGAGAGAAGAAGCGAGTAGTTTTTGTAGCAACAAAACAGATAAATGTATAAAGTGTTCAAAATTTTGAGTAAAAGGAGGTTATAGTTATAATAAAATAACCAAGATATATAGCTTATAGCTGTAAGAGGAGGAGTTATAAGCATAATAAATATTCAAGACATATATCCTACAGTATTCTACTATTCTGAGGAGTATATGAGAGGAGGAGCTATGTTCTACAAAAATAAAATAAAATGTATTTATGTGGTACGGTAACCTTTGAGATCAAAGCTAGAAAAATATATGTGTTTTATGTGTTATAGTAATTATCAAGGTCAAAGCTATAGAAGCAATATAGCCACGTGCGCATGAGTTATAATGGTCTTTAAAGCTTTTCCACATAAAAAGAAAAGATGGTGCAACAGGGTTATAAGCAGCTATTACAGTTATTTTATAGCTTCAAGAATCAAAACAAAAATACTAGGGTTGTACAGTAAAACAGGTTTTCAACTGGTTTTAACTGGTAATATGCTAATAAAATAAGCTAAAGAAATGATATGGGCACGTGTTTATGAGTTATAGAGGTCTTTAAAGCTTTCCCATCATAAAAAAGAAAAGTACTACATTAACCTCGTAAACAATAATTAAATCTCTACCATAAAATTAATAGTTTTTGCTGATTTATAAAAATTTTCTATTATTATTATTACCGTATAAGTTTTTAATGAATAGGTTGTTTTCTATTTTTCTAGTTTATAGTTTTTATATTTTCTAGTTTAGATAATTTTTATAATGAAACCTATTTATGAGGATATTACTTCGGACGAAGACGACATGCCTATGGAAATTTTAGAAGATATTACTTCTGATGAAGACGACGATGAAACAATAGTGAATGAGTCTTCAGAGAATATTACCTCTGAGAAAGAAGAAGAAGAAGAAGAAACACTCGATAATAATGTTATTTTGGAAGAAGAAGAAGAAGGAACTGTTTTAGATTATGATGATGATGAAGATGATCAATACAAAAGTTATACGCCTTACAGTTCTGATGAGGAAGAAATTTACGAAACAGTTCAAATTGGTGGTGGTGGCGGGGGTAGTGGAGGTGTAACGAATGCATCTTTTGTTGCGGATGATTTTTTCGAACTAGGTCAACCCAGTACTGTAAATATTAGGCGTTTTAATACCGAGGGTCGCGAGTACTCTGTGAACTTTCGTAATACTGAACATATGGATGATTTAAATGCTCAAATAGTACCAACATTTCAACGTATAGTAGAGCGAATTTCTGAGAATGTCGCTGATAATGCGTTTATAGGGTTTTCCTTTGACCATCCAGATTTGACAAAAGGTCGTGTTTTGATACCTTTTAGACCGAAACATGCTTTAACTGGAGATTTGATTGTAAACACTCTTAATGCTGTTCTTCAATCAAATGAGCAAATACAAATTGATAGTCGTCAGTCTACAATTCGTACCATTGTTGTAACACCACCTGCGGGTAGCGGTAAGCTGATTAAAATTACTTATGTAAGATTTTTATTTATTTATTTATTTATTTAAGGTATTCACAATGCTCATCAATATTTAAAACATAATGATTTTCTAAAAGATAAACGCTGTATTATTCAAATCAGCAACACGGATGATTTATGTTTTGCTAGAGCTCTAGTTGTTGCTAGAGCTTACATTCATAAAAAAGATAAGAATGCTGAGCACAAATGGGAAAGTATTCGAAAGTCTGACAAGTCACATCTGCTGCAAACAAAGGTTGCTAAAGAACTGATGACCTTAGCAGGCTTAGCTAATCATCAAGGAGCTTGCGGTTTTCATCAGTGGGAACAATTGCAAACTGTTTTATTACCCGATTATCAAATCAAAGTTTTTAGCAGAGAACGCTTTAAAGATTTAATATTTAGAGGTTAGAGTTTTTTATTTTTCAGTTATTGTGTACGTATTTAGAGTTTTAAGGACCTGAAGCAACGCATGTTTTAAATATTTACCACCATGATAACCATTACTCCGTCATTACAAAGATGCCTGGATTTTTTGACCGCAGCTACTTTTGTCCTCATTGCGATCTGGCCTACAACAACAAAATGGAACACAGATGCAGAAACGTTTGTCCTCTGTGTTACAATACACCCCCATGTAATCAATTTAATGCTCGAAAATGCAAAGATTGTCTGCGTTATTTTAAAAACGATAAGTGTTTTGCTCGACACAAGCTTGTTTTTACTCAAAGAGGTCAATCCAAACGTCAAAAAACAGGTTTATCTATTTGCGATCGTTTCAAAGTGTGCGAACAATGTGATACACTGGTTCGACGAGCACATTCTAATCCTCATAATTGCGGTTATTTTGAATGTAAAACATGCAAGAAAAGCGTACCTAAAAAAGGTAATAGATATGGTGTAATTATTTTATTTTATTTTATATGAAAATTTTTATTTTAGATCATTTATGTTTTATGCAACCTGTTGGTAGCGAGCAAATTGAAGAGGAAGAAGATATATTTGAAACAAATGTTGATGAGGATGAGTGTCTAGATGATAATGAAACAGGAATTACCGATAAATGTCCTGTTAATCAAAAATTTGTTTTTTATGATTTTGAGACTACACAGGAAAAAATTCTACGACAAAGCGAATTAGGGGATGTGTTCGAACACGAACCAAATTTATGTGTTGTCCATACTGTATGCGATCAGTGTCGTCAAAAAGAGGGAAATTTTTGCTGCAATACATGCGGTCAACGCGAACGTATTTTCAAAGGATCTACATGTCTAAATGATTTCTGCGAATACCTTTTTGCAAAAGGTATGAAAAAACATTACCGCAATAGCGATGCCTTTGGCGGCTTTATAGCGATGCCTTTGGCGGCGCAATAGCGATGCCTTTGGCGGCTCCCGATGCCTTTGGCGGCTTTACCCGAAAACATTTGGAATAAGTGAAATATGTAAAGGATATTTCCCTCATTTCTTTAACAGAAAAGAAAATTACGGATATATTGGCTCATATCCATCACCCAATATGTACGGTTACAATGCTATGAAACCTGCGGCTCGTGCCACATTTCTGGAGTGGTATAATCAAAAGCTTGAAGCAGTAAGTTTGCAAAAGTATAAAGTTTTGCATTTAAATGCATCATTGTTTAGGGTTGTCAATTTATTTTGATAATGAGTTAATTGACTACTGTCGTAGCGATGTGCAAGTTTTACGACAATGTTGTATGAAATTTCGCGATATTTTTATGGAAGAAACAAATGTCGATCCTTTTGAAAATTCAATAACCATTGCTAGTGCTTGCAACTTAGTTTTCCGACGTTTATTTTTGAAGCCAGATACTATTGGTGTAATACCATACAAAGGTTATGGTAAAGAAGAAAGACAATCTGTTATAGCCTTAAAATGGTTGAAGTGGTTAGTCCATAAAAATGAAAACCTGTATATTCGACATAAACTTAATGGTGGCGAAGTTCAAATTGGAAGATGCAAAGTTGATGGTTTATCAGGTAATTTTGTTCAAATTTTTGAAATTTTAATATCTATATGTTTGCTCATTAAGACACCACAATTTATGAATTTCACGGTTGTTATTGGCATGGTTGCCCTAAATGTATGAAAAATAGATATCAATTAACAGCCGATAATAATACAAAAGCAGTCGATGCATATGAGCGCACTTTTTAACCGTGTTATGGAACTTCAATCACTCGGTTATAGCGTAGTGGAAATGTGGGAGTGCGAACTTTTACAACAACTTCACTCAGATCCCGAAATGAAAACATTTTTTGATACAGTCAAAATACCGGAACCTATAAATCCT